>JAULBM010059068.1:0-10339 GCA_032357055.1 Geukensia granosissima
ATAAGACTGTACTATCAAATTAATAAAAATAAATTATACAAGGGACGGGATGTTGATATATAAAAATAGGAGATGTGGCATGATTGTCCATGAGACAGAAACCCACCAAGTGCCGGGGATTTTCCAGTCAGTTGATGCAACATTGTGACTATTTGGATAGAGACGGTAAATTTATTACGAGCAACTGGCCCCTCATGGAGACACTTTACGAGATATTATGAAATGATCTTAACGTATCGAGAGTGTGACATGCTTTAGGGACAAGGATGCTTATATTCCCATCCGAGGCGTTGAGAAATTTATCATTCCACCAACCCAACCTTTAAAAAGGGTTTTACATGTTGGTGGAAAAAAAGCTTAAATGTCTAAGCCCGGCTACTAGCCAAATCAACGGACGTCCCCTTCAGCAGGGGTTCAACCTATAGGCGGAGAAACCGAACGACATAATTTCTATGCACAGACCACCCTCGTGGAAAGACAAAGACGGGTTTCTAAAAAAAGAAAAAAGTCAGCTCTAAGAAAACTATAAGCATCAATTCAGTCATCATTTGATGATGCCTGATATCATATGTAAACTGATGTTCCTTTTACTACAATTTCGTTGTAATACTGTGTACGATTATCATTAGACATCTAAAATGACAAGCTGAAGTTAACAGAAAAAACTGGAATCTCTATTATCTTCAAGAACACTTTCGCTTGCCACCGTTTATTACCTCTGATTTCATGTCATATTCGCTCTGCTTTATTAAGACTTCGGGATAAAAACATTGACGAGCTTGATTCCGTCAACACTCTTCTATGGCCAGGAAGAAGTCCAGATCTCAATCCTATAGAGCATACATGTATGTGGGAAAAATTGGATAGGCGAACTAGGGCTTTGGAGCCTCCTCTACAGACAATGCAACTGTTAGAAGCTCACTTGCACCGAAAATGGCGACAGATATCGATTCAAAAAATCAGACGTCTAACTGGCAGTATTCAACGAAGTGTTGCAGCATTCATCCAGGCATACGGTGAATATACCCATTATTAATTTTCGATGACCAATTATCAATTATGGGCCATGATTGAAATTTTATTATGTGATCTGAAAATTTAATAACGTTTTGAGCTTTCAATGACAAAACCTATCAAATATAATTTTGAGTGTGAAAACTGTCCATATTTTCAAGTCATTATTGTTATTTTACGGTTTGTGCCAAATAATGGATAATTTCATTTGATTAACACGTTTAGATTGAATGGTAATTAATAATCAGTCACAAGAAAGTCAAATCTGAATCAACTGAAAAAAAAACCTGGGGTGTCCAACATTTTTCCATATATTTACGTTGCAGGAAATTTAGGAAGACTAAGTTATTTTTTTTAATAACCTCCATTTTTCCAGAAAACGTTTTTGATGTCTTTACTGAGGCAGTTTTCTTTTATTGTTTTAATTTTTGTAATGTTATCTAAAATGTATACTGCAATGTTGATTTCATCATTATTAATGGTTGTTTTTATATAAGGACTGAAAATTGACATTGTGAACATATCACCCGTTTGATTATTGTGAATTATATCTTTCTTTATTTAACAATACTTCTGATTTTTTTTATAAAAATGTGTGGTTATTATATTACTACAGAGGATTGGTAAAATTACAACTGAAAAGTGATCTCTTTTGTAATAAAGTTTTGTTCTTTACCCGTCCTTACTGTCAATTTATTAATGTAAACATATGTATAAAGCAGACCTTTTTGTTTCTTTAATATACTTAATTCCAAAATAAACGGTATAGACATGGTCAACATATACAACTACATGTCGAATTATTCAGAGACAGAACATCATCTACATAGTGGAACGTGAAACAAAAACTCACGTTTCTTTGCATAATGCTATGACATCTGTTGTCACATGTGACAACCAATACAAAAAATCAAGCAGTCCATAAATGTCGTCTTCAGAGTACTTTTAACGTAAACAACAGGGCATACACAGAGTTGCTGTAAAATGAGCGGTACTTGCCCCTTAGAGCCTTCGGTTTAATGTTCAAGTAGGTTCATCAATGAAATTCACGAATCACTGCTCATTGAAATACTAATGTTATCTTAGCATTACAATGTTGTCAACATCTTGAAAATGTAGTTTTATCAAAACATGATCCAGTCCTGTAATTATTAAACTAAATGACGCAGCTCTTTCAGTCACGAAAGCTTGTGCTAAGTCGCAAGAAAGCATGTCACAGAAAGATATGTCTCTTTACTCCCGCCAAAAATCTGTGCTATATTTCCCAATGCCACTTGTCCAAATGACAAGCATCAACCAATGCAATTTCAAATGCCTTTTGAAGTTAAACCCATGAAACTCGATATCCGAGACTAAACTGACGTCGTGGTAAGCGGCAATATCAGTATACATAATCGGTCCTACAGGGATAGAATAAGAAAGAGTGACAACTTTGGCCACAGGAGAGCAATTAAAAACATAAACAAAAGAACCAGGAAAACCATGGAAAATCGACAAAAACGAAAATCTCGAGGACAACAACAAGACAAAACATGATACACATAAAACACTGGTGATGCAATACTATTGGTCGAAAACAGTCAACATATTATGAAAATAATTAAAGACTAGTATATGCCACTTTCTATATCAACCAAGGTTTAATCCCGAGACCCCCATATCGGCACCGAAGACTTAAGCCCGAGGGACGATATTGTTTGAGGGATGATGCCAGTTTTGCAATGGAAACTGACATCTAATGATCTTTTAATCATATATTGTGTCCGTAATATGTTATAATAATTATAGTATACATTCATCTTAGATATAAAAAAATATTATATCGTAAAAACGGAACATATATTAATAACCTGCCAGTACAAACGAAGAATACAATAAACGTGACGTCACAATTCTCTCGGACCGCACCTCAGGGCTGGTATGTATTAATTTTACAACGTAAAATTCATATCAACCGTTAGGTGGATATTAATTTACAATGTTAAATCCATATCAGCCTTCGTATCAGCCCTGAAAGTTTAATAATCAAAGCAAGATTTGTTCCATATAAGACATGCAGAAAAGAACTTATATCTATCAAATGTGATAATTTATTTTATAACTTGATATTGATTTCGTTCTTATCACTACTGTTCTGAAGGTCAATGGAACTGTCGCAGTAAGTTCAGTTCATATTGATATTGTCTACAGATGTGTGTACTTCATTTATTGCTCTAACAAAGGACAACCTTTTGAAATATTAATTTTATTTAAGAAAACATTTAACAAAATCGTTACACAAGTCATGCATATATACTACTTCGATGCATTTGAGTACGGGAAAGTTACTCAAGACGAATTTTAAAGGATTTTATCTTTTATTCTAGGTAATTGTCTTTCCCGTCAATGGAGGAATAATTACACAACCCAAAAGCTTAATTAATATCGCGGAGATATTGTTTTCTTGTTCGGCGTTAGAACAAACGTACTTCATTATGTCCAGGATAATCTCAGGAAGCGCTGAACATGGACAGATGAAATATAGGCTATCGATGACGCAGGAACACATTGATACCCAAATGATTTTTTTAAGTCGCTGTGCTTCTCTTAAACTATTTCGAATACGGAACTGAAACTTGGCTCTGTAATATAACTTTTGATGCAGATTTCGGAATTTGAAAAGCACCTCCGAGGCTGCACAAGTGACCTAAGGGTACATTTTTTTTGTCCTTTTTTATCTCCTAAGTATTTCCAGTTATCTAAAAACAGTTCAGATCCCAAATCCTACACCATATGTATTCTTAGTTGGGGTTGTTTCAAAACATGTTGACTTTTCTTTGCTCCCAAGGCATCCATCGCAGTTTGCCCTACCCCATTGATTTTGAAATTAAAACATATTTAAAACTGTTCAGGTTTTCATCTTTAACTATAAATATACTTAGTCTACGATGAATGGACAAAGTTCCACTGCCATTCCAAGGGGTCAGAACAGCCCCTCATTTGGAAAATTAAAAGATATCCCAAAAGAAAAACAATATATTCTTAGTCGACATGAAAAGCGAGTTTTATTGTCACATTGTTCAATTGATTCCATTTATAAAATTTAAAACCAGCGTAGAGCGGGGATATGCAGCGTTGCTGCTTCGACTCGTTAACAATGTAAGACTGTCATGGAAAAAAATTACTAACAACATGATAAAATTACTTGATATTGATTTTGTTTTAAAAAATTTAAATGTATTTAGATGTTGTACAGAATACTTTCAAAAACACAAAGCTATTGGTAAAAAAACATATGTGGTTAATAATTTATATTGAAATAACATGTCAACAAAAAACCAGCTGAGTTTTATTTGTCATTCCCATATATATTAGTGACACGTATAATCTTCGATATGGAAAATGCGTATTATCGTGGGTTCGATTACAGGCCGAGTAAACCCAAAGACATAAAAATGTATACTTGCTGCTTACACGCTAAGCACACAGCCCTTAGGAGTAAGAACAAAGACTCGCCGAGAGACAGTATAATTAGATTAAAAGTTTTCTATCAACCCGAGTTTTTACCGAAAAGTAAACTTCTGAAAAATGTTATCAATGTCTTTCGTATTTATAACGTAAATTTCCGTATCGATACTTTTGCATTTACCTAACTATGATGTGATAACTGACCATTGTATGTTTTTTTTTATTTTTGTAGTGATGTTTGTATTGTGCTGTGATGGTGAAAATTCTCTGTTTATTGGATTTGAACAAATAAAATTATATTCTGTTATGAACTATGTCCAATTTATCTGTGTAATCTTGGTTTCATATTTCAAAGGACTGAAATAAACTCAACCAACACGTCATTATTGAGTTCTTTTAAACAGGTTTTTTTGTTTAAGTAAAAATGTTATAATTTATTTTTATACCCATTTGTGCATACCTGAGAATTGCTACAATTAAGTAAATATTTTAATAACTAATTGAAGAAGAACTCCATATATACAGGTAGCAATTGTACAAAATTGGAAAACGAAAAATTTCGTCTGAGTATGAAATAATGTACGAAAAAAATTCATTTCGGCACGCTTTTGATTGCTTGTGTAAGCATTAAAACGGTTTGTATGTGTCCCAAATGGAAGTATTGTCAGAAAGACTGCTGAAACTGAAAGATTTGCTTTATACCGTGACTAAAATCTAAATATTTGCCAGAACAGATGTGTTGAAAGCAAGTTTAAAAACTTCATGAGTTATAGCTTCGATGTTTTCACTTGATGAGTGTAGCAACATGCCAGTCGCATCCGCATTATAAGTTATTATTTGTCAGTTGATTGGTTCTCCAGGCCCATTCCTCAGACAGAAAAACTACTCTACATACGATTTCGACCAGTCCTCCGGAATGTTTTTGTTCTCATCATTACTTGATTGGCCGATGCGTAATATCCATTTCACAAATGATAACGCATCTCCTAATTGTTATATTTTCAATGACGTTCATGACTGCATTAACCTTTGAACATCAGAATTCGCCATCTGTTATCTCATATTATTTTTTTTTAGTTTTCTATGTACCAGTTTGTGTACTGTTATGGGGAAATATCCATGATAGTCTTGGAGTTTCTGAAAAACAAGACCTAGCTGTTTATTGAAATGCCTTTATTCGAATTATTTTGTAGAACAGATCTCTCCATAATATTCGTCCGTCCTTCTATTTCCCTTTACATGGGCATTCTCGTCGACATGCCAATTTGTTATTTCTGTACAAAAAACAAAATGACATTGCATTAATTTAGTACCCTTGTCACAGTTTTATGAAATAAAAAAATGTCAAATCAATGAGTCAAAAATATATCATAAAAAATAAAAATCCTACTTCAATAATGGATCACCTATTAAATTAGCAATATTTTATTTATTTCTTATGACTCAATACCACGCTCGAGTAACAAATATTAATGAAAATATTCGCAAGGCTTTCAACCAGCTTAAGGCTAGAAAAACTAAACCGCGCCCTAAATAAAAACAAGTGAACGTTAAATACTACTGTTCCTATCTGAATATTATCACACATGTACATGTTTTAACATATATCACAGACAAGCCTTTGACTTGTTTGACCAGATTTCCTGACCGGGTCAAACCAAATACTTTAAAATTGGTATTTGCTGCTTCTCCGCTAAGCACGCAGCATTAAGGAGTAAGAGCAAAGACTGGTCAGCCCAGAGTCAGAATAATGTGTCGTGGTTAAGTGGCATGTCTTCCTGCGGACTGTTGCTTTTGTGAACTAGCACATTAAAAATCTGACTTAGCCTGTCGGTCTAGTACAAAGCAGGGTTCATCATCATCATTCATTAATATGCTCTCTTCCAGAATATGCACATGAAATATTTGCCACTGGACATTAAGCAACATTCAATCAATCAATCAATATTGTCATGGTTTAGGTTCCAATCAGATGTTGATTATCATAGACGTGATTGTCCTGGTTCCAGTGAAATGTTGATAAGGAAATGATTACCATAGAACTTATTAAGGCAAATTATTGTACCATCATTTTTTTTAATCTCCATGTTTATCTGTATAATAATTTCTGAGTTTCTGAGGTCTACCATATGTAACTTATAACTTTATGTTTAGGAAAGAACATATACAGAGGTAAGAATGTTAGGTGCAGGTTGTTAGTTGTGATTTGTTTTATGTATATACAATACAGTTTTGGTTTTGCTTTGTACTACATCCCAGTCCATTGTTACATTGTAGAATTTTGCAAATTATCAAACTATAGAAACATGAGAAATTGCTTATAAGAATTTTTTCTTATCAGTTATCCTGTAAATGTATGCTTAGATTGAGCCTATAACTAAGGAATTATAAATATATATAGTTATATGCAGTGCAGCTTTAGGTTCTCTTTGAGCAGAATTACACAAGGAGCAGTATTCCACCCTTGTTGAAAGCCTTGTGGAGACCTCTAGATTTGTAAATTCCCGCTGTTGATCTCATAGTTGGAGAGCGATTTCTCTGGTTTTTAACCTATATTTTTCCATTTTCATATTTACACATGTGTAAATGCTGATTTGAAATAAAAAATATTTATAGTAGAACTCATTTGGCGTTCGTGGGGAAAGAACACAAACTGCTCTAGCAGTTACGTGTTTAATAAATCTCCAAGCGATAAAACTGTTGTTAAACAGTTATACACCTGCAGTCAATTTCACAAAATGTCGTAAGTGTAATTTCTGTCGTAAATTATGATGTCACAATAAGTTTTCCTTTGAAGTTTCTACACTGATGATCAATCTTAGACTTAGGAATTTTTGTGAAAACCATTGCAGGTTTTGCCCTTCTGTATGGGAAAATTGTATTTCAACCTACTACTTAAACTGTATTTTCTATTTTTGGGAGTATTAATCAAGAAATATATAGATATAAAATGTTCACAATACAGAAATCAAGACAACATGTATAGTTGTATTACTAAGATGATAAAGCAGTGTTTACTTTTCACAAACTAAAAATTATAACAGTGCTATTTGCATTTGGTAAATTAGGAAACAAGCAATTGGTTGAGTCAGGATATCTTAGTTTTTGAGTGTGTCAGATGCACTTACTGGTATTATTTTTCTGCTATTGGCAACATTTTTATAGTGAAAGTCATGGTCTACTAGAAGACAAACACTAGAAAATTTCAAGGGAAATGTGAGATACTAGGGAATGCCTACCATTGAATCAATTAACCAATCAAAATTGCTTGAGATATTTCTGAGGACCTAATTGGCACATATTGTTCACCTTACTGTAAACCCACAGTAAAAGCAATTTTTATTATAACAAAAAAATATATATACACATCTTTCATATCATACAGCAGGTTATTATCATAGTCGTCTTGCAATGTCAGCAATAAGGCTTTGTTCTTCCTCATTCCTACCTCTAATTATTACACAATTGAGTAGGAGTATTTAGCTTGTCCCAAAAAGCTGGTATACTGTTGACTAATAAAGAGTGAAAAAAGCCTTTTCATATACAAGGTCAGAGGTCATGGTAATTTGTAGTTGTGAAGGAAATTAATTTAATTTTATTGTGAAATTATTACTAGTTGAAATATTTGTATCAAATGTTCTTCCATTATTCATACCTCTGACTATTTCATAAATGATCAGAAATATTTTACAAAGTCCCCAAAAAATTAGTATATTAATGACAAATGAAGAGTGAAAAAAAAGCCCTTTCATATTCAAGATCATAGGTCAAGGTCATTTTTAGTTGTGAAGGAAATGTTGACTTTGTAATGACTTGCTTTTGTTGTTAACTCTGTTGAGCATATACTTGTAGTGGATTTGAAATGTACATGTATAGCTAGATGAAATATTATTTAATTTTCAAATAACTTACACATGTTGTATGTTATTGTTAATTAAAGAACACATGTTAACTATCAGGAAAGTTTTTTTTTAATGGATTTCTTTTCATTTAGTATCTTAATTTTTTTTATCATTACTCCAAATTGGACTGTCATTTGGTGGATGGCAGTCTTATAGATAATCATGCCATGTCTCCTTTTTTAAAGAAAAACAATACTTGTATGATACATGGAAATTATGTTTGTAACATGTTTGAGTATCTAAAATTTCAGAAAAGGCTGATGACACAAACAAAGGTATTCACAATCGGTTCAAATGTTTGTTTATTAGTTTAAAGAAATTTCTGGTTATATTAGGTTTTTATTTATGATTAGAAAAATCATGAACACTTTGGTTACACTACATTTCAGGAGTTTGTCATTTCCAACTGCCCACCATAGACAGACCATTCCTTTACACTTAAATTGAACCAAAATTTTGAATAAATATTAAATGCAAGAGTTAAATTTCTTAAGAAGATCATGTATATGCTTATTTTTGTAATGATAGTGAAGAAATTAATGTTTTCTCTAAAGGATAGACACGTCATTGATACAAACTAGAAGATTTGCCCACTTGGTTTTGGATCTGCCTATCACAGGAGTGTGAAAATGACAAAATCTACCTTGCAACTGTATTTTGAAGGCATTGAAATTTTACACTAGGATATAATACATTATCATACACATATTTTATTTAATGACTCCTGTGTTGCACTTTTAAGTTTTGTCAGTTGCTTTTTGTAAACTTGGTATTCTGAACTGTAAATGCACACACAAATCTTAAGTCAGTATTATATAATTGGTAGTTAAAGTTGAATTAACTAGGTTAGAAGAAATTACACTGCTACACTATCGTCATGCACGATCTTAAAGAGTTGATCCTGTTGTGTGTTCATTAATGTCATGTTTTGTACAGATTGCTTCTGTGGTGTAATTGTTAGCATGCTTGCAAGTACTTGTTAGATTTCCGGATGGGTCAAACCAAAGACATCAAAATTGGTATTTGCTGTTTTTCTGCTAAGCATGCAGCATTAAGGAGTAAGAGCAAAGACTGGTTGACCCAGAGTCAGAATAATATGTTTGGGTAAAGTGGTATGTCTTTCATTATCCAGATTATTGCTTTCATGAGCTTGTGAGCATGTTAAAAATCCCACTCAGTGTATGGGTCTAGTACACAGCAGGGTTCATTCCTCATCATTCATTAATATACTCTTGTACTGAATATGTATTAAATATTTTACCGCCAGACATCAAGCAATATTCAATCAATCAGTCATGTTCTGTACACATACACACAGGTACATTTTTATAATGTTCAGTGATAATTCAAATTCAACTTGTTTAGGTTGTCACCATTGAGTACCCGTCAAATCAGTACATTTTCAGTCTAGGCAATGTTATGGTATGGGGTTTAAGAGAGTTTGAAAGGACATCTGATAGTTAACAGTGATTGAAAATTGCTGCATTGGTATTGATTAAGGCATGACAGAATTTGAATTACATGTATATCTCAGTTTGAAAATTTTTCATGATATCTTGTGCAGATTGAGTAAATGATCTTTATTTTGAATTTTTTTTTTTTTAATAATCTTAATATTTATTACAAAAATATCAAAAATAAACAATCTTTTATTGAATAGGGCCAACAGTCCGAGACCTGTTAAAGTTACCCTCTATTGGTTTGGTAGAAATATTACCAAAAGATTATCCAGAATATGAGGTATGGTATTTAAGGTCAAGTTGTGACAATTAATTAGCACTATTTGAAGTATTATGTCAAATATAATTCTTTAAGCCAGATTTGTCTTTGTTTTGTCTGATTTTGTTTATTGTTTCAATTTCAGCTGAGGATTTAAAATAATGTTTTCAAATGTTACCAGTGATCGCGAAATGTAAAAATTATTACAGGACATTCGGTCTGGTAATTTAAGAAACTTTACCAGACCGAACCATCTT
>JAULBM010059079.1:0-10338 GCA_032357055.1 Geukensia granosissima
AAAAACAGGGCTGGCATGGAAGATTCTTGTTTCTGATTGGCTGATACATTTGAAAATCTTCTCTAAAACCGCTAAATAGATGAATATTTGATTTGGAGCATCTAGGGAATGTGCTTTAATAAGTTTCCTCATGTTGTCTGGATCAGACAAAAAAAAATGTCGCCATGGATGATTTATGTTTCTGATTGGTTGATACATTTAAAAGTATTGGATGCATCTCTCCACACTCTGCAGTTTTATGCTGAAATATCTGGTCTGCACATAGATATTGAAAAATCAAAAGTTTTCTGGATTGAAAAAAAAGATTTAGTCGAAGGAAAAACTGTGATAAGTGGGGATTGGAATGGGGTTCTAACAGGTTAAAATAAGCAGACTTTAACTTTTCTTGAGAACTATCAGAAATGGAAAAAATTTAATTGCTACCATAAATTAAAAGAAATTGCAATTACAATTAAAATTTGGAACAATCAATACTTTCACCAATTGGAGATCATTTATTTTTGACCAGACCAAGTCCAAGTAAAACAATTTTACAACAATTCACTATTACATTGTAATCTGTAATTCTGTATATATTTATTTGAAACAATAAGGCTGATAAGGTAAAAAGAGATGTGATATCACAAGTTAAGGAATTAGGGGAGTTGAATATTATAAATGTAGACTCGTATAGATTTCTTTTAAATTCAATTTAGGGTTTTCCTGTTTTTTAATTTGTATTAATATCATAAATCTTTTGTTTTTGTTTGAGATCATTATTTCAGCATCAACTGGCTCCCTGTTATACCACTGTAGTATTAACGCTAGACCTGGAGAGAACTAGCTGTTTCAAGTTGTCCGCCATCTTGCATCTTGTTGACTTTCATAAAGATCAACTCCCTTTTCTACCTATTTATATTTCTACCAATAATGCTCCTTAGGGCATGTATGAAGTGAGAAAAGTGAGCTCTTTATATAGAAGTGTGGTAAAAATGAATGATGGTTATATCACACTATGATGATGCCAAAGTACTTAAGTCAGTATGGCAGAATCTCGTGAGATTCCAACAATGTACCTGGAACAACATTCTTGTTTCGATGATATTACAAACAAAACAACCTATAAAAATAGGAGATGTGGCATGATTGTCCATGAGACAACAACCTGCATTGTTGGAATGGTCAAGACCTTGATTTGGAGGATACATTCTACTTCTTTGCTCACTTTCTTAAGGTTTGCACCTTTCTCATATTACACAAATAAAACAATAGTTTTCAAATTAGCTGATTTATAACAATACACACGAGGTAGAAATTCCATTTGGCAGCCTTAGCTGGCATTTATTTAGTTGTATTAACTTGTGTATACTGGTATCAACATTTTTGAATTGAAGTTCAGAATTGCATTTAATTCAATTTATTAAAAGACTTGCAATGTTTATTTTGGCTTGTTCTGCAGAACTTTCAAGATGAAGTACAGCAAAAAAAATGCTTAAATTTGCATGTGGTTTTCTCTTCTATTATTTGAATTAGCTTGTCATGTATATTAACCTTACATCAGTTTTCTAATTATTATATATTTTACATTTTAGGTGAAAAGTCGACACTGGACAGGATATTGTTTAGATACTGAGAAATCTTGTCATTTATACACTCAAATCTTAGAAAAGGAAAATACATTTACGGTTTGTGTGAGGAACATTAACATTGCTGTTACAGGAGATAAAATACAGTGTACTGTATCAAATATAGAATCTACATCAGATAATGAACAAAGAGAATCAGGAACATTATCAACGGATAGTATTCAGCAGATTGTTAGCAATGATGTTGAACACCCACATAATGTTAAAAGGAAGCGAGGAAGACCAAAAGGGACAACCAGGAATTGCAGACAGAAACTAGATCAAAATGAATCAGGATTAACAACTTCTAGTGAGTCAACAGTTGAAACAAAACCATATAGCCTTAGAGGGGTTAAAATATCAGAGGCTGTTATGAGGGCAGAAATGGGACCATTGTACAAGAACAAATCATCTCCAAATGATCAGGAAAGTAACGAGAATAGAGAAGGTCCATTAATTTCAGCTGCAGAAGAATCTGGTGATGTTATTCAAACATCTGAAAATATCAACAGTAATACTGCAGCATGTGAAGAAATTGACCAAAATTTAAATGATGAAATTACCTATACAGCTGAAAATATAGAATTCTGTGATGATGATTGTAAAGATGCTGATTATATTAATGATGATTATGTTGGTTACATCTCTGATGATGAGGAATTCACTGAATCAACTGCTGGTCGGAAATCAGGTTCAAAACTGAATGGAAATTATAGGAAAAAGAAAAAGAAAATTGATATTGGAAATATTGTTGTTCCAAAATATCAAAAGAAAACAGATTTTAAGAAAAATAAGGGATGTAAATATTGCAAGAAACATTTTTTCCATTATGTTGGAGTTGAAAGCCATGTTCGAAAGTATCACATGAAGGAGTTAGATGTGGAGAAATATTTAGAGGAACTGACAAGTCTAAGGATAGAAAAATGTAAAATATGTGATAAAACCTTTAATAATAGATATCATTTGATTGAACACGAGAAAAGATCCCACTTAGAAAATACATCAGTAAAATGTTTCAAATGTGGAAAATTATACAAAAATGTTCAAAGTTTAAAAAACCATATCAGAGCAGTACATAATGTTATAGGTCAGCCATTTGTCTGTAATCTTTGTCCTGCAAAATTCAAATGGTCTACTACTTTAAAGCAGCACATTGAAGAGATACATGAAGGGAAAATGGATGCTGTTTGTAAACAATGTGGAAAGAAATTTCCTAGACAAAACTTATTAAATAGACATATGCGTATTCATGAAACAGATCAATCAAAACAATTGCACTGTGACATTTGTGGTCGTGGCTTCTGGTATGAACACAATTTACAAAGACATAAAAAAGTTATTCATGGTCCTCATGAGGAGAGATTTCATTGTTCCTACTGTGGTAAGGGGTTTAATATGAAATCTGCCATGGTAACTCACGTCCAACAAATTCACTTTAATATCTTCCCATTCCATTGTAATGAGTGCAGTGTAGGGTTCAAACGATCAAAACTGTATCAACTTCACATGGTGAAAGAACATAGCATCTTAGACGTTAGTAGTCTTAAAACAAATGGCCGTCAGCGTTTTAAATATGGCAAGTCAGAGGAAGATTTGTTTTATTGTTCACACTGTAGTTTGAGTTTCTGTTACAAAACAAAAATGGTGGAGCACATGCATTCTGCCCATGGAGAGGATTTCCCTTATATGTGTACACACTGTAACCAAGGATTTCTGGAAAAATCCTTCTTGAGTCATCATCTTCTAAAAGCACACAATGAAATATTGTCAGCAGATGAAACATTGGAAGAAGAGAGAAATAGGTTTCAGATGGTCACTATTGACATCAATGGAGAAAAGAAAGATTTAGAAGTGGAATCATTTAATATACCTCAACCTGTTTTCATAGAAAAGGTACAGTATATACTAAAGATAGGAAGTTGTAAATCTTAAAGAAATAATTATTACTATACACTTCCTTATTTTTTGCTGAATGTTCTAAAAAAAAATGTTCCACTGGACATTAAACAACAATCAATCAATCAATTAATCAATCAATCTAAAAAATGTTAACCAAATATGAAATGCATGTACACTATAAACATTGTACAAATGTAAAATGTACACAAAACACTTCTTACTGCTGTTAGTTACCAATCTTATTAGAACAAGATCTTTCCAACTCCCCAACTATATTTCTGAAGGTTTGGGAACGTAAAAAGATCTTGTTAGGATAGGATAAACAAATTGCCTGATACTATTTATGTTAAATCATAACAAAAACAAACATTTAACAATGTGTAAACAATAAAGAATGTTTTTCATGATGTGTTTGATGAAAATGTGGCAGCTTCAGCATGTTTAGGCAAATAAATGAAGTCATCATGTTCATATAGTGTAAATTACAAACATCTACCATTGTCTGCAAGTTACATGTACCTTAATACCTTCAATAATTGCAGTGGGGTCGGGTTCACTTTTGGTAGGTTGAGTTACATAACTCCCCCTATATTTCTTCATCATGAAAATCATACCCAATCATATATTTTTTTTAATTAAAAATGAGTACCAACATGGTATATATATTTTATGATATTCAACAAATGTTTCAACACCTTATGTAATAATTCAATCTGCGACCATGATTACCATGAAATATAACCCCTACATGTACATTGTAGCTGCAGTAGATTAATGCATTTTGGTCTTTAGATTCAGTGTTTAGATAATTTACTACCCAATTATTTATTTACAAGAAGAAAGGACCCATTGCAGCGGAACCTTTGTATTGCCTCTATATCATGCATTAAGTGCAATAATTTCAAAGGCAGCTAACGAAATTCACTTCATCCAACATTTGTACATGTCCAAAAAACTACATGTCAGCCATTCTCCTGTATCTGGCTCAATAAAAAAGTACCAAAACTAAAAAAAAATAAATGTAAAGTTAGCAGTTGATTTGTTTATGACTTGATAGTTAGACTTGTTGGCTATCTAATTCTAAAGTTTCATCCACACCACTGATATTTCACTCTTCTGGTGATGAATTTAGCAAACCCACCAAATTACTTCGTTACGGAACATAGAATTCCCAACTCATGATATATTCCGATAGGTTAAATACGTTTTACATCTAATGAAACTACTGTAAATATGATTCTGATTATTTCATGTCCCAAAGGGCAATTCTCACTACTAACATCACAGTTGGGAAGGAAACTATGCATTTCACAATTAGATGCAAAATTGTTTTTCTTTTTATTAATCAGTTGCATTTCATTATTTTTTTTTCAAATCACGTCTACAGAGTTTGTGCTCCATGATGGAAATCATATATCATTGAAGGTAACCAATGTTGTCTTAAAAACTGAAGGAACAAATTTTTTGCGGTTCAGACTAATTATTTCTTTCCATAAAGTAGATAAAAAAGGGTATCCGCTCGTTACGGAAAATAGGTGTGTTCTGTAGCAGAAGTATGGTTTTTGTGATTAGATTGTCTTTCATTGCAGTTTATGGTGTAAATTGAAATTAAAAGTGATAAAACATTCAAGTAAATACTTACAAAAACCAAAATACCTCATCATTATGTAAAAATTTAACAAATTATAATGATAGAATATGAAAACTTGCAAACAATATGAACAAAAGGAATAACAAACAAAGAAAAACAATGTAAATATGAACATAGAATATATTTTTTGTTTTGTTTGTTGTTTTTTACTCAAGTAGATGTATATTACACTGATATCTTATGTCCAAATATTAAAACAGGTAAGATAATGTTAGTATAGTAATGGTGTTACGGAACATAGATTGTTACGGAAACACAGCTTTCAGTTCTTGCAATCCAATGTATAAGTCAATGCATTAATTTCTCAAGCGCTATTTCGGTCTCTAAATAGTTTCTCTATTTGTTTTTCTTCATTGTTATTAATTTTAAAGAATGTTTTTGATTTTAATACAACTTCTAGCTGCTTTAACACCAACAGGACATCAGCTTGTTCCACCCAGATTTCGGCTCTGTTCAAAGAACAGAGATCAAATATGGGCGGAAAAAGCTGATATCTTGTTGTTGTTAAACTAGCTAGAATTTGTACGCATTTCCATATTTTCCAGCTTTCACAAAAAAGATGATATAACAATCATCATCATCTACCTCGGTTATCTGTCCAATATACCAAACCCTCGCATACACAGAGTCAACACGGTCATTCATCTTAAAGTCAACACTCTCTGTCTTGTTTTCCATCATGAAAGTATCTATCTTGACTCTCAGTGCGGTAAAAATTTCATATAAGAATGTTTTGCTTTAATTGATTTGATATTTGGCCTGAAGCATTATCAGGATGAGTTAAACTTTTGTAAAAATATTTTTCAGAACTCGCAATTTAAATGGAACGAGTATATTCTTTGGTCTAAAATAATCACAACTGCAGTTGGAAACATGAATGATGAGTTGAAAAAAATTTTCAAAGGATTTGTGTCCAGCACTAGAAGTGCTTTTTATATTGACGGTGAATATATATTATGACATCCATGTTCCGTAACGAAACACATCTATGTTCCGTAACAAAATATAAATCTTAGTTTTCGTAACAAAATTTGTTAACCAACGTAAATAAAAGGTTTTAAGTATCATAAAAAGGACATAAAACCATTACCACAATGTTATGAAATAATAAATATATATAAATAGTTTATTCATGAAAAAAATTATAAACTCTAAATTATTTATATGCTTCCGTAACAGTATTTGAGCGAATAACATAAATATTATTGTCAAATATCCAATGCAAATATATAACAATTGAATACTCTTTTAAATGTAATAAACATAATGTTGAATGTTTGTTTATACCGACTCAAATTTAGTCATGTATATCTTTTCCTTTTGTTTCCTATACTCCGTAACATATATAATTTCACTGGGACAAATATCTGTAAACACTGTATCTATATACAATCTTCCGTCAATTCCTATTAAATATCGACTGATCATCCAAAACTAAACGATAACGATGCTTAAAAGAATCCAACATACATGATGATTTGATTGATACATATTTTTAAGATTTCATTATTAACCTTGTTGTCTAGATTATCACGTTTTTGCAGATATCACATCTGTAGCAGATGACGTTTTAGTGTCGAATATCGGGAATTAATGATGGGTAAAATAGAACCTTTAACTTCTAAGTAGTATTGAATGCGTACACCAAATCTATATTTGCGTTACGGATTATAGAAATAACGGAAGCATAGAAAATATTAGCTAGATGCATACATTTTTGGAAGATTTTTGTGTGCACCAAATGAATTATCTTTTTCAACACAGACAAAATCATTAACTGCAACTGAAAACGTGTGTTATAAGATATGGTTAGACCTATATTACACTAAACATGCGTTACGGAAACATAGGTTCTTAAATAAGACATCAGGAAAATAGACAGTTGCTGTATTATTCTGACGGTAAAAATTTGAGTGGGAGTAAAATTGCAATTCAATCAAATAAATAGTGATATAATGTATAAAAAATTATAAAAATAAACAATTTAAGGATAGAAACACCAGAGTTTTGTACTGACAATAAATTGGTTATGGAGGCATAGTGTGTTTCGGCGACAAAGCTTTTTGGATGATAGAATGTAATTATCTTACTTAAATCTATTATCTATGCTTAAAATTTCTTAGAACTAAATATCACTCCCCTGGTTTTAAGCAGTTTTTCCTTCTGACTGAGAGATCATTGAGTTTATAACGCTACTATTTTGTATATTACTGCTGGCGACATGTGATTTTTTCAATATTTGATCATTTCCAACACAGTTTTTGCATCAATAACATAATTACAAACTGGAAGAATTGTGTTTTTATTTTTAAATGAAGCTAACTCAATAAAATATTTCACATGTAATGTAGGCAATACGTGAAATGAAACCAGTATAACAATATACTAACTAGCGACGCACATTTTAATTAAAATAACCACATATTGGAGAATGGCTGTATAATTGGAACTTCTAGATCTGTTATGAGAATAAATATATGTTGACATTCTTTCATAAAAATAATAATTCACGTAATACTTAAACTTGTGCGCAACTGCAGAAAAATGGTCAAAAACGGATATCACTATGAAACTTTATAAATATGTGGAAGATAAAGCTCGTTTATTAAAAAACAACCTATTGGAACCTATTAAGTGAATAAACTTATACAAAAAAGGTTATCTTTATTTAAGATGTTTGAATATTGTCTTCCTTTGTATCAGCCATGACTCTCTACTCAATAATTATTAAAGAAGATTAATTATTTTCAACATTTGTTGTGAAAATTTATTTCATGTGTGCTGTCGATAATTTTTATTTCGGCACTTGCACAAAATCTTGTTTTCTATGGGTATTAAAGGTATTTTTCACTAAATAAAGCCGGACTTGTTTTGATTGATCTTTAGTTTAAGCTTAGGAGAACCATATTTTATGAAATATGTTTGGATTTGGACTGGCTGTCAAAAACAGCGGGTACCTTGTCTAGGTCGGTATATCTCGTGAACGTCTGTGCAATATGAATCGACTTCAAAAGTTAAAACTGATGCAGTTGCTCATTTCGATCCCTAGGTCAAACCAAAGTCATTAGAATTGTAATTTGCTACCTCTCCACTAATCAGGCAATATTTGGGACAGAATAGTTTGTCTGGGTAAAGTTGCATATTTTCCTGTGGACTGTTGCTTTCGTGAGATGGCATGTTAAAAATCCGACTCAGCCTGTCGGTCTGTATAAAGCAGGGTTCATCAGTCATTAATATACATTGATTTATGTCGGTATGTCACACAACTCGCACATTTTGAGCGAAAGTTGAGTACTCATATACATATCTAATCCCGATAATAATTTGTGTTCCTGTCCAAAATCAGGAACTGATTTTCAGTTGATATCGCTATATTAAAACCTAAGTGTTACATTGTATACTTATTTGTCCGATATTTATATTTATTACATTTGAATACATCATCACATTCTATTTTTCGGCCTTTCACAGCATTATTGTTGAAGATCTAAGGGCGACCTGTAGATATTTGTTATATAAACGTTTAGTAAAGGTTAAAGGATGAAGGTAGGTTTTATTTCAATTAAACAGCTGAGAAACGAATGTTTTATGACTAAGAAAACAAGAGACGTAGTCCCTAGATTTTTTTAGACATAACCTTCTGTTTCGAAGCTGTTTAATGAAATAAAAACCGTACTGAATCCTTTTACAAACTTACAAACCGACAAATAACAGAAAATGTTCTTATTTTGTTGTATTGGGGTACCTTTCTTCACTCCATCTGGACGGGTCCAAATCACACAGTTCATAACAAACGCACCTGTTTAAACAACAAGCGCAGGTAAACTTCATTTCAATGATGAAAGTGATTTTATATAGAACGATAGAAAAAGTCTCGTGAAAACTTTTGTTCATGATATTGGATTATTATGTTTCGACGAAAATCTGGCAGGTAAGTGTGATTTTACCATGTTCATATATTAGGAAGCTTAAATAATCCGTTCTAGCCATACGTCACCTATTTAAAACTGCCCATGAATTTTTTCTTTGGTTCTGCTACGGCTTTATCGGTACTTTAAGTTTAATATTAAAATATTGTTTCCATTTTAATCTGTTAACTATATATACATGTATTGACGTTTATTTATTTTCCTTTGATGGCCCCGTTTAAATTGCAGGGACGCACTCATTTTAAAGGCAGAATTATTACCTGCCAAAGGTGAATTATTTATCTGAGAGGAGTATTTAATTCAGAGTAAGTTTTATTTTAAAAAAAAGATTCTATTGAAAAATAGAATCGATCACTAGGAATAGTGAAAATAAAATACCTTTCATAACAAAAGAAATTTTACGCATCAGTTTGTAAAGATGGTATATTCCGAACTTTTGAAAATGGGTATTTGTTAAATTTACATGTACTCTTCCTAAAATGCCTTAAATGTTTGCCGCCTAATATTAAGAGACAACCGGAAAATAAACCAAAAAAAAAAAATGGCCAATAATGTCGAATAACGATATTCCAAAGCATCGCACGAAAAGGGCTGTCACTTAGATTCCCTTTATTTTGCTTTTTATGCACAGCATTTATAAATATTTCTTAGCGTGATTTAAATTTACGGGGCTTTATTCGGGTACACATTTTTACCGGGTGAACGTATCAGAAGAAGCGATTGTGATAGTTAAGTTTCACAGTAAGATGGGGAAACTATAGTTATATGATCTGTTCAAATAATATATTAACTAAAATTCCTACGTATAAACTTTAACAACCAATTACCTCGTACTTAGCAACACAATGGATCAAAGCATTAAGCAAATCTGAATTATCGTATAAATTAGGTATTTTGTTCATAATATTCACTTCACTTTAAACGTGCGATGGATAGGTAATGCGGATCTATTTATGGCTGTTTATTTCGCAATAAAACGTGGATAAGGTCGCGGCCTTTGATAATCTTTTCGTAAGTGTAAGCAGACACTAACTAGTATGGGTAATTTATCCCGTAAACAAGTAAGGAATCACATACTAAATTTAAAAATTCCCGGTGATTGACGAATCAGCGAGTACCGATGAACGGATTATCCAATCAGAATTGAACCGGACCTTCTCTGTTAAGCGTTTGATTATGGCAAAAATAGAGTAAATAAAATCGCATAGGCGACCATTATAACAATTGAGCAAATTCTGTTTTTACCTTAAGTTCA
>JAULBM010059090.1:0-10338 GCA_032357055.1 Geukensia granosissima
ACTCCGGCTTCCTCCACCAGTAAAACTGACTGCCGCGATATGACTGAAATATTGTTGAAAGTGGCGTTAAACCCCAATCAAACAAACAAACAAACACAAATATCTTAAACATACTGGCGGGTTCTATGCAACCAGACATTGGTTTGCATTAGTTATCATGAAAGATATATTTACATGTGAAATAAAAGCTTAGATCATCAATAATGAAATTTTGAATGAAATAATTCAATTAACCAAAGTTACAATTTAAATAAAAAAAAAAATAAAAGCCAAAATTTGATCTTGGCATACTGCAGCATAGTGACTGACTGGGTGACAATCATAGTGGTATGCTATGGCTACAGGAGTCACACACCAAGAACCCTAACTATGCCAAATGTGACTGAGATTGTGACTGATTTTACAAAATTTTTCAAAAATACTTTTACTGAAATCCAACATTTGTCAAAAATGACATTAGAATAATTAGATTAAAATAGATTAAAATTTAAGTACAATTAAGGTAATCATTTTCAATACAGAATGTCAATGGCAAAAAATATGAATACTGATAATTCAAATGTTTCCAACTGTAGGATTCAGTTTACATATACAATTAAAACCTAAGCAATTAGTGACTGTGATACATGTCAAATATAATTAACAAAAATTGAAAAAAAATGAATGATAGATAGATAGATATTTTATTCATGTCTCACCATCAATATATACAAAATACATCCACATCATCTATGCTTAAAAATAAAGATATAGCATGAAAAATACAATGAAAAATCCCTCTATAACATACCCTACATTTTTTGGAAAAATATGTATGTAAACCTTTCTAAAAAACTAAAAATTTAACTTTTTTACCATGTTTAATTTTTGGTAAGTTATGTTGAAAGTATAATACTTATAATATAGCACTTTTAAAACTTAAAGAAATTCTCTAGAATCCAAGCTATTATCATGCAATATCACAATGGTAATTTGGCTCATTCCACCCAATTATGGTCCATCATTGCTACCTTACATTATTACAACACAATTTAAACCTTCTATAATACCCTAAATGATCATTACTGAACTGGATGAAAATGGTCTTGTGCTTTCTTCTGATATCAGGAATGTTAGTCATCTCTACAGACTTTTAAAAAACATTTTCACAGTTTCAACATCTTATGTTTATTCCTCTGGTAACACGTTTTCCATGTATGCTGTACAGTAATTATTGTAAAGAACAAAATCCCAGCTGCTTGCATGGGACAATTGCCATAAAAAGGTCACTTTAATGTGTTTTATAAGAAGTAAAACAGCAAAATATAAATAAAGAAAAAAACTTCCTCGTACCTAAAATTAAGGTTTGATATCTATATTGCTTAGGAAAACATGAAAATTTCAATGTTGGAAATATCCCTGCAGTAGCAAATAGTGTCAAATTCCAAATGCAATATATACCCTGGCATAAGATAAGGACATTTACAGACCTGATTTTCGCAACGTAGAAATAAAGCGGAAAAGGGTTACTGGAAGCTTAATTCTGTGTGTAATAAAGGATGCATTACAGGAAAAATCAGGTCTGCATTTATAATCATTTACATACTCTTTTGCCTTTTCCAGTAACGATTCAATAGTCCTCTTCTTTGAAGCTCCAACCAGCTGCTTACTGGAAAACATATTTTTAACTTCTTCAGCCAAGTTCTTCCCAGTTAATACTCTATATAGAAGTCTTGCATAGATATCAACATATGGAACCAGTGAATCCTCAGGATGTGTCAGCTTTATGATCTCTACAGTGGCCTTAACACAATCATCCTCAGGTTTGTCTGCATAGTGAATGACCCAAGGAAGTGCTGGAATCAAAGCACCAATTACAATCAGCTGAGAATCGGAATGGCCTTTCTTAGATGTATATCTGAAAAAATTAGAGAAATGCTGAGGTATTGACATGTCATATTTTATACTTTGTATAATAAAGTATATAACACAATTACCGAACAAATCAAAGTCCATAAGACATATGGCAAAATAGGTATCACACCACCGGAAAGTTGGTAACCGCAATGAAGTTAGCAATACATTTATTGATAGATCCATTTTTTCTGAGCCTTTTTGCCGATTTTCCACCATGCAAACTGTGGCAACTACAGTCAGACTTGTGACATATCTTTGTGGTCACCCCTATTGAGCAGCCACTTGACATGGAAGGCCACCTTTTCTATTCCCAAATGCTCAAGATTTGATTTTTAATAAATTTTATTAAGAAGGTCACTTGTGTTAAATGGTCACTTTTGCATCTTCACAAGGGTCACTTCTCAATACAAGTTGGCCGTAGCTTATAAAATTGGTCTGTTCCAAGTTTGGAAAACGTAGAAAGGGCAGTGGACATTTAAAATAACACAATGTACAGAAGTAACTATTCCTGATGGGAGGAATAACTTTGTCACAGATTAAATTTACGTTTATGTCATTTTTTATGGAAAGCCACACTGACCAAGCTTAATTAATCACACACACATATTTATTTTTTCTCCAAACATGTGTCTCTACAAACCTTTTCTCTTCCCAATCTAAGACAATCTTCAGCCAATTTAGGGGGTTGTTTCTCTTGCATCCAGTCCTTGAAGAAAGCACGATGAAAAGACTCTGCATAGGTGTCATTATTGGAGCCTGGTGTTGTCATGAATTTGATATAGTCCTCCAGTACGATGCCTCGAAGATCTCTAGAGGACATAGTTGCATGTGGATCGACTCTTGACATGGTTTTCAGACACTCCAGAGCAGACAAACTGTTGAGAGTACTATCTCCTGCCTTCATTCCTATAAACAAACTCATTTTACTTATAATAATAATTAACAATGTAAATTGGAGACATGCTGTTATTTACACTAAAAGCCATCAAAAAGTTGCAAATATACAATTAATTACTCTACATTAGGTCAACATGGAGAAATGAGTACCCGAGACCTGACCCACAAGGTGACCTGACCTGACCGAGGCCAACAGATCAGGTCACCAAGTGGGTCAGGTTAAGGGACCTCATTACCCCATGTTGACCTCATGAATAGTAATTAATTGTTTTTTATACCAATAATTTTATTAACCGGGTCATTAATTTCATTAAGTGGGTCAGTATAGTGCACTTGAGGTCATTTCTGTTTTATTAGGATAGTTCAGGTCATGTGTGAATTTTATTGTTTTGTCATTAACTAATTAAATTCCTGGTTTCTGATTAGAGGTATAATAATGTACAATAATTCAACATCCACAGGTTACCTTTAAGCCTATGAAGAAAGATCCACATCATAAAAGGGCTGTAAAAAGGCCTCAAAATAATGGAATGCAGGGCAATTTAAATCATGATTGTGGAAGCTTTGGGGCATGGGGGCAATTGTCACCCCTACTTTTGAAAGTAAAAAAATATTGTCAAGTATTTTTCAGTTATAACTATTTGTAAGCTATAATGAATTACTAGTTTAGTAATAACTGAACAGTGACTACTATGTGCCCCTCTTTTTGCTTGTCAGGTTTATAAGTTTTTCCCCCTCTACCATTCAAAATCAGTCCTAAGAGGCTACAACTAAGGCAATAATTCATTCCTCACAAAAATATAAAGTGATATTGAACTGAGGTATCTTATTAAGTTCATTGCAAATTTAAAATTTCTTTTTCTTCAGATATTTTGTGAACAAAATTTTAAATGTATTTTTTTCATTGAAATTGAAAACAATTGGTGTACAACCTGGAAATTGCTGTGGAAAAGCTTATCTTAAATTTTTTGTGACATTTTCTGGTTTTATGGAGAGAGCAATGCTTTCCTTGAATAAATGAGCCCAAAAGGTAAAATAATAAATTTCTTTTGGAATGCTGATTCCAAAAGTTTTAGAAGAGAGCATGTCCAAGCACTAGATATCATTATTTGTGGTCTTAAATGAAAATGAGGATCAAATATTTCGAATTTTTCAACATTTCAAATAAAATCAATGATTTCTATAGGTAATGGTTCTGCATAGAAAAATCTGTTAAAACCTCTGTTAAGCAGAAGATTTACCTGTGTCATAATGTTAGCTTTCCTTCAAAATTATATTTTTTAATGATCATGTCCAAATACCTAATCATGTTGATGTTAAGTTCAGCTGCAAACTTACATGTACCTTGATGATATTGTATAGATCTGTCACCACTGGTCCAATAGTAGAATCACATGACCAATCACTGTTTTAGACTTACTGTTCCAACCAGTTCTGCCACTGCATCTACAGTGAGAAAAACATCAATAATTATGTACAAAGTTAAATAACTTTATCACGTCAAATTTTCATATCAAAAAGACACATAAGATTAAAATTAGGATTTACATTTATGAGTGGGGATTCCTTTTAAACACCATCCCCCAAACCGATAAAAAATTTACTTAAAAAAATACTTGATGAATAATTTCCAGGTATCCATAAGTTCTTTTGATACCCACTATCATGACTTTATCAATACTTAATCATTCTGGTATTCAAATATTTATAACACTCACCATTTTACTTTTTCTATTAAATTTTGACAATAAGGATGTAATAACAATGTTTTATTTTTCAATTTAAGTAATTGACTATGCCACAACAAAAACGGACAAATTAACTAATGTGTCCTGACATACATGCAATGCCCATCAGAAACAATTTCTGTGAATAAAACTTGTGAAAGCAATCTCAAAGATACGTTTTATGCAGATGGGTTTGTCCTGTAAGAGGGGGTCTAGTATTTAGGTGAAAAAGTAAGAGCCCCATACCAACAGCTGATAAACTTAGAATGCTTGATGGATGCTGTTTCTCTGGTTCCCTGTATCCAGTCAGCCATCCTCCATAGCTATACTTAATATCATCACCAGTGTACAGGCATGGAAAGTGCATCTGCTACAAACATTCCCCAGGGTCCTCTTCTTTGGATTTCTGTATATTTCCCGACATAATCTGGCTAAACAACAAAATAATATCTTTTTAAAATCTAAACTTTGAAAGTTTACTTATAACAATACGCAGAGATTTTGCTGCAAATAATTCATGACATGTGGCATGCACTGGCAAGATAATAATTATAGAACTTTGATAATAATTAAATGAATAAGGAATTCGAAGATACTAAAGGGACAGACAGAAATCGTTAAGTCGGACAAGATCATGGAAAACAAAATGAAACAAAAGACAAACATAGAACACACAACACTTCACTGAAAACCAAAGCTGGGGTAACATGAACCCTACAAAAACCAGGGTGAGGTAAGGTGCTCCGGAAAGGTTAGCAACTCCTGCTCCACTAGTGGCACCAATCGTGTTACTCAGTAGACAGGGCCAGTTTAAAGTATAACTATTAACCCAGAAAATTAATGCAATTTTAGGGGTACCTGGTACATATTGTCAGATTGTTGGTTTTAATTTAGAAATATTTTGTCTTGTTCAAATATATTGTAATTTATTTTAAGTCTTTGTTCACTCGTTCTAAAAAGCCTCAAACAATATGGCTATCTAAACTGCATTTCAGTCAAGTAACCATATTCTAAATTTAACCTTGATTATTGAAACAGTTCTATCATTTAAATTATACAAATTAGTCCCTTGAGTATGGGAATGTATTTGCACATTCATCTGTCACAAAATATTATTATTCTAATAGTTAATTGTTAAGAATGTCTCATGATGTTATGGATGTTTTTGCATATACTTACTGTTCATAGGCATATGAACCAATTGATTTCGATGGGGAGCTAGGGGGTCTGGATTTTTTTTGGAATTTTCTGTCCCATACATGACATAATTAGCAAAATAACATGTACATGTTATCTGTTAGATTTTGAAATTGAAAAAAATAATCTGGGACATTTGCCCCTCTCAAAAAAATTAAATGGCTTGCAAAATTTTCTATAATATAAACTGACTGCAAAAGTAAACAAAATCTCATCAGCTTTAAAGGCAAAACAATAATGTGACCTTCACGTACACAAATCCCCCGCCCAATTAATTTGTTGGTGCCATTGATTAAATGTTGTTATTAAGCATGTTTAATTTGCTGTTTTTTTCCTGTTTATTCCTAGGCCTATTATCATCTTTAGGATTGGAGTTGAGAGACCATATTTGATTGGGTAAATAATAAATACCTGGTAGCTGTGGAAGATAATTTTGATATGTATCTGGATGCTGTGGATGTATTCGTTACTGGAATATTTGTAAGGAGAACAAGTAACTAAGAATGACACTGTTGTGATCTGTCTGGTCAAAGTGATCATTGATATCTACAATATAAACATGCCCCTAGCCAGAAATTTTCAAGGGGTGGTTCGACCACTCGCAAAGTGAATCGCGAGTTTAATAGTGCTTATTGGTTTTCAAAGGGAGGTTTGTCTGAACCCTTCATACCGCCCCTGGCTACGGGTATGATAATTAAGTCATATATAAGCTATATACCAATTTATGTATATGTATACTAAGTTTACAGTGTGTAGTGGAGATTGTCTTCAGATCATTTTTTTTATTCTGGTGTGTCAAACAATTTCCTTGAATAATGAAGATCACATGTTGGGTATCATTATACAAAATTACTTTAATAAAACTATACATACAACTATGTTGGGTATACACGTATATATCCTACTTTGTACATCTGGACGATAGGTATAATCTGTCATGTCTGCCTTTTTCCCCAAAGACTTTATAATCCATTTTAAAGAAAGAAGTCTAATACATTTTATTTGTAGTTAAAGAAAAAAAATCTCATGATCTCAACCATATCAAGTACTGTCAGAAGTTCAAATGCAAATTAAAATTTGATTGTACCTGCTGACAACAGTGATAAGATAAAACCTGAGAGCCTATTGAATCTTTTTTTTTTTTGATAATGCAATTTATTTTTATATCTTCTTACTTCTGAAAACCAGAAGATACTTAGTGCAGTTGGAAAATTTATTTGCAGTAATATATAATATGGCTATCTATGTGTAATTGTTCTTATCTAAAGGATCAATGTGCTTTTCCTCTTGTACAAGTATGTACACATTACTTCATGTAGCCCCATGTGGTCCATAATGGCAATAAAATATGTTCTTTAAGATCTGCCATACTTAAGACTGGCTATATATCCACCAATTAAACTACCCATACCCCCTTTTCTCTTTTGGGAGTCTGAACCACCGTCACCCTGAGAAAGTCACAGATTACCTACTGGCCAGGAAACTGCTCCAACTACACCATGTACACTCAAGTCTAGCAGTCATGGCAGTAGTGCCTACTCGTGGTCAACACTTAATTGCAATGTTGTTTAAATCAACATTCATGTGGTATCTGTCCTGTCCCTAAGACTAAGCTGACAACCTCTGGTATGAGATAAACGGAATTCTGAAATTCGAGATATCGAATTTAATTCGTTATCATGGTTTTCTAGAATTTGACATCTCCTATTGCAATTTAATTCGTTATCACAGTTTCTGGATTTTTAAATAGTTATTTGTGATCGCCAATTAAATGCAAAAGTACCTTCGATATCCACATAGGAACAGAACGGGGTCAAATTCGCAATATTTGTATAGATAATTGGGGAGGGAGGGCGATCTGCCTTAGGCAGACAATTGTGACCGCTTCAGTCTGAGTTCACTTAGATGTATTCGAAATCTTTCAAATAAAAAGAGAGTTGTCAAATAAAGGAGTGGTCAGTATAATGGTACAATAGATATGCATCATGGCGCCGAAGTGCAGCAATCATATTGTGAAGTAATAGGGGCCAAGCTGACTCAGAATCTGGAAAATCAGCTTTAATTCCCTTATCAAATATTGTGATTCTGACTGGGTGCATATCGATGTTACCATTGTGTCAAATATAATTCTTTTAGATAACAACTCTCTCTTTCTACTTAGAAGATTCTGATCAAGTTTTTTTTTTAAATTGAAAGGTACACATGAGTTTGCCACAGCCCTAAAGCTCGTCCCTAGCCACAATTCTGAATATTTTTTTCCTCCTGCGTCTTAATTAATATCAAATGAAGCATATAATCTGTTGGTTTTTGAATAGACACAGGGTACCTTTGTGTCCATGTAGCTATTAAGTTTGAGTTTTCGATACAATAAGAATAATTTTGGGTTTTTTAATCGGCATGAGGAACAATACCCATCAATTCATACTAAAATTTGTGATGGATTGATTAAATATAAAAATGGGAAACGCATCATGATTGTCCATGAGACAGCATTCCAACAAATGACAATCAAATTCAGGTCCCATCACGGCCTTCAATAATGAACCGGGGTTGCTTAACGTCCATCGGAAAATATTTCTTACTCAGGGCCTAATTGTCCATCGGCACTAATATTTCTTAATCCCAGTCGACCAGTCTTTGCTCTTGATTACTCTTAAATGTTGGGTGATTAGTGGAAAAGCTATAAAAATACCAATTTTAATGTCTTTGGTTTGACCCGACCATGGATCCATATAGGATCTACGGCCTTCCACACTAGAGGCGAGCACACTTAACACCACCGATATGCCCGAGGTAGTCTGTTTGGGAAAGAAATGCCGAAACTATTTCGAATCGATCCACTCCGTATATTTTAGATGAAAACAACTGGGCCTATCGGAGCCAACTTGACATGAGGCATCCGCGAAAAGTTTTTTTTATAAAGTTTGCTCATTTTGCCCCGATCGGGCAAAAAACATTGCCGCCGCCATAGACGAATTTTGTTTCTGATTGGCTGATACATAAACAATCTTCTCCTGTGAAATCGCTTTGCCAAATGAAATAAAACTAGATTTGAAAGGAAGAACCTATGCTAGAACTTAAATAAAATTTCAAGAAATTGAAGAAAAATCGAAGATACCAAAGAGGCAGGCAGAAATTGTTAAATCTGAGGATAGACAAGACCGTGACCAACAAAACAGAAACGAAAGACAAAAATAATGTGCTAAATCTCTGACAAATCATGCCACATCTCCTATTTTTATATATAGTACTCGTCACACTACATTGAAAACTAAAGCTAGAGTATCACGAATCCTACAAAACCTACAGTAACTTCAGGTGCTCAGCGGAAGGGTAAGCAACTCCTGTTCCATTGAGTGGCACCCGTCTTCTTCGGGTTAAAGGGCACCGAAATCTCCCGCGCAATTTGTTCTCTTAGTGAGGTTACTGCAATGTTGATGAGTATTTCGTGGTCTAATCTGGTCTAGCTGCTGGGCCTGGATTATGTTTTTCTATCAGGTTGTGCAATTCAACCTTTTGCTGTAGGGAGATTTTTGCAAAAAATAATAGGAGAAATACGAGACGTTATACAAATTAAAATAATGTGCTAAATCTGACATTTATTTTTATATGGAAATGAAAATATATGGGGTAAAGGTTACGGAGACTGCACCCCAACCACGAGAAAAACAGAGGAAATTTACAAATGTAGAGGTTTTTTTCACAAGGATTTCAACAAGGGTTAGAAGCTCTTAATCGACGAAAATAAAAAATCGTGTACAAGTAAAAAGATACTGCTCTTACCTGAATATTATAAAAATATACGTGTAACAAAACATTAAACACATAGATAAACTTTTGACTTCAATTCTGATTTGGGATAGGCATATGAGAAATGTGATGGGGTTTTATTATCTACGTAATAAACACCCCCCACACATGCTGCCAAAGGATATTCCAAAACAGCAGGAGAAGAACCAAAAAATCAAACAGAAATTCACCAAAACAAGCTAGACAACAGATACATTTGTAGGGGGAACAGTTTATTTTGAGCAAAGTAACAGGATAAAATATTCCTGCAAATACTTTCATCAATAGCCTGACAAGAAGAAGATAATTCCAGGCAAAATTTTATTTCTAGAAGGCAAATTTATCCCGTAGAATAACAAATCTTACCTTGTTAACCGTCGATTTCCTTTTTTGTTCCTACAAGCCCGGAACATGTAGTGTCCAGTGAGTTCGTTTGACTCTTTTATACTTTTTTATATTTTATACTTATTTCATATTTTATACTTATTTTATATTTTATACTTATTTCATATTTTATACTTATTTTATATTTTATACTTATTTTATATTTTATACTTATTTTATATTTTATACTTATTTTGCCGATGTAGTTGTTACATTTGAATTTCATCAGATTTTATTTTGGGCCTTGTACAGCTTGCTATGTGTTCTTTATTTTGGGCCTTGTACAGCTTGCTATGTGTTCTTTATTTTGGGCCTTGTACAGCTTGCTATGTGTTCTTTATTTTGGGCCTTGTACAGCTTGCTATGTGTTCTTTATTTTGGGCCTTGTACAGCTTGCTATGTGTTCTTTATTTTGGGCCTTGTACAGCTTGCTATGTGTTCTTTATTT
>JAULBM010059112.1:0-10337 GCA_032357055.1 Geukensia granosissima
TATGGAAACCCATATATTAACAAAAAACACATTTAACCATCACATCAACCAACTTTCACATTCTTATGCACTTCTGTTCTATTAATTCTCTTTATTTTGAAAATCCTAAGATGTCAAAATCCGAAAATATTCTGTATCTCTCTTCTAATTGGTAAGTGCAACCTATAACCTTAATAAAAGGAACGGAATTTTGAAATTAAATGATAAAAGAAGAAAATATGGTGTAAATATAAAGGAAACCCTACTCTATTTAAAAAAGAAGGAAGAAAAGGAAAATAGTTATTAACCAGATCTAGGGTTCTGCTTCATCAGTGGTGGAATCGCACATCCTGTAACTAAATCTAGTTTGTCCAAAGCATTATAAACCGTGAATGCGTAAAGTTAAATGAATATTTATTACTGTTTTAATTTATTAACATAAAAATATATAATGTGAAAGCACAGACCAACTAATAGTATTGACCCCTGACTTAGGAATTTATTGGATTAGTACAGGAATAGTTCCAAGTCTTGTAAATTTTTCTTCTCATTTGCCATGTTTACAAGTCTTTCTGCATGGGCTGTATATTCAGAATTCATAGTTACCCTTGTTCAAATTTTTAAAAGATTTAGTTTGAGTATGCCTCTTTGAAAACAGTATATCTGACATTTATCTGCTTAGAATAAGCATATTTTAGATGTTAGGGACTTGTATACAGCTGTTTCTTGGGATTCAGCATATTTTTGGCATCGAAAACTATATTTTGTGCACCATGGAAAGAAAGGTTAGATTTAGTAGTTCTATAAATCAAGTCTTATAAAGCAAAAGATATGGGGTCAGTTTCAATGAAGCATACAATTTATATTCGTACGAAAGTGGGGAATATCATGAATAAAAGTAACCATTCGTGTATATTTGTTTTAATTTTGCTAAACACGAATCTTACTGAGCTTGTTGAAAATGAAAATGAACCAAGCTGACTCGACTGTTATGGACCAGGACATTCTTTACATGTGGTGAACAAAGAATGACTCAATAATATCATTCAGCTATTTGTGAACGAGAGAAAATCACTATACAAAATGGAGAGTTTTTACATAAAAAACAACAAAACAGTATATTATTTTATGTATGTTGAGAGCTGCAGCAAATACAAAACCACAATTGTCGGTTACCAATCTAGTCCTTGACACTATGATGGTTATTTCCAAAACACACGTTTACTTACTTTATCATTTTTAGGTATTATTTAACTATTATATTTTATTAATTAACTATTTTATGAACGTTTTCTTTTAAAGTTAATAGAAAAAAATTAACAAAAAAACAAGTTATGTATCAAAACAAATCTATGCACTTCTAAACATTACCAAGAAAAAGCTAAGAGCAGCAAATAAAATGTCCTGTAAGTCACAATAAGTACAAGTTCTATACTCTCTTTCGACTTGATCCCATCGTCCTGTTTCTACAGGTAAACGCGGATTGGTAGTTTGAAATTTACAAAGAGTAAATATATCCTTATCGTCTGGTATACGGATGTAGTTTTCAAACGCCAATGTTTTTTAAACAATCTATAATTCAAAGCTATTGGGGAATGTTGCACCTTATCATGCCAAAATTTTTTAAATTGGTCTAAAAGCAGAAGTTTAATGTTACAAATAAGCCAATGCAGACTAGGAAAATTTTCATTTATCCAAACATACGAAAAACCAGTGTCATCTAAAATCTTCTTTACGTATTGTTGCCACATCACCGTTGTCTTCAAGTAGAGATCGAATAAGTTCGTATGATATAAATGATAATTTGGATTGTTTTCCATCTAATAATCTACCCCAAAATGCTACCATCATCACTTTTATCTCTAGTTCTAACGGATGTCGTCCAAGTTCGCAATTAACCATGTAGTTAGGCGTAGAAGTCTTTAATTTCAACAAAAGTGTACAAAATCGTTACTGAACAGTTTCCAGGCTTCCTGTAATTTTACTAAATCCCCAAATTTCACAAAATTATGAGTGCGCCCTCTTTTTTAAAACTTCGTACATGGCTTTCTTAGCTTTTTCTGTTTGCACTTTAATGGCTTTATTAAAGTTGCCAGTTCTTTTGAATAAAATACTACTAGGTAGATAAATTCATTGACAATTTCTATAGCCTTGCCACCAAGTGAGAAATGTAAATTTGCTGGTACCCGAACTTAAGAAAAAGTGTCAATTTTTGTTTTTTTAGTATTAACTTTCAGTCTCCAAATTTTGCAATATTCATAAAATTTATTCAGTTCTGATTGAAGGTCATCTGCGGATTCTGCCATCAGTACAGTGTCATCTGCATATAATCATATAAAAAGTTTTAGAAAAACGTCTTGTTTGCTTTGAGCATAATCGGATATAGTTTTTAGACCGTTCAAATTGTAATTTTTCAGGACATTTTCAAATCGTTTAAGAAAAGTGCAAACAGAAAAGGTGAAATTTTTTCACCTTTGGGTATCCCCAGTTTACATGCAAAATAGTCCGATTTACAGTTGTTGTAAACAATGTAAGACTTGGCACCATTATACATTTTCAAAATTACATTATACATTTTACCTTTTATATTATTTAAGAGAAGTTTGTATCACTATGCTTGTCTTACAACAGTATCAAAAGCTTTTTCTAAGTCGACAAAAGTGCAAAAAAAAAACTTTTTCTTTTTACTTTTCAGAAGTTCAAAAAAGGAATATAATGTAAAAATACTATCATTTGTTGAATACGATTTCCTAAATCCAAATTGATTTTCGTGTAGCAAGAGGTTTTCTTCAGAGAAACAGTTTAATCTCTCATTTAAAATAGCCGTATACGTCAAACAAAACAAATCCTACCTAAATGCAACACCAGTTACTAAAAACAGTAAGACAGTCCAACCACCTCGATTTCTGACTTGAGACAGGCACCTGAAAAATGTTGTGGGTTTAACTAGTTTTGCTGGATCCACCAACACTGAGATCAAAGCTTAAGACAAAGCAAGCAAAGCCAGGGACAAACTATAAAAAATCAAACACAAGAGTGCTCCCAATCCAAATAAGGTACGTGAACATCAATAAGAGTGTTCAACAATATCACAAGCATGCAAAAGAATGCACTCAGCACCTTAAAGCATGCTAAGGATGCCTTTACCAATGATGAAATATCAAGCTTTTAAACACGGGTCATCAAGAACAATACGTCCGGAGATTTAATGCTGCATTTTTTATTAAACGTGTCGAAAAACAAGATGAGTTGCAAAGCCAATATTGAGTTTCTGTGTAATTAAGTATTAAGATTTTCAATATTTGTAGCGAAAAAAAAAAAAAAAAACATTTCAATGTTCTGAAAACAACGTCGAATTTGTACCATTTGTAAGTTAATTCAATAATAGTTTTTTTTGTTACTTTAGAAGCTTTATGTGAAATGTTACCATAAGAAGCAGATTAAGAAGTAGATCTTTCAAAGCTAAAACGTTATCCTAAACTGATCAACCAAATATTGAATTTTATAGATTGGGACTCAAAGCAATAAGGGAATGTCGCTGGAATTGGAATTGATTTTTTTCCTCTGTCCAACTATACATTTTTTTTTAAACTGGATTGGAAATATAACAAAATACTTTATTGATTGCCAGTTTTAATTAATTATATACTTATATTTTTAAACGACCATATAGCTCTGGAAAAATGGGTGTTATGACCATCGTTATGAAAAACAAATTCCGGACAAGCAACTTAAACAAATTCTGAGACCAGTTTCGCCTATATAGCGTAAAATAAAATTTTGAAAAAATAAATTGCGACTTATCACTTACTGAGAAAAACTTGCCCCCCCCCCCTCTGCTTAAGGTAAAAAAAAAACCCAGAAGTTTATCTGAAGGTAAAATATCATCAGAAAAAACTGTTTCAAATACTGTTGTAACTAGAAAGACAGAATTTGACAAAACAAATAAAAAAATAACATATGCACACAAACAACATTAGAGGTAGTTTATCTTGAAATTCTCATTTTCATAGCTTCCTATATCTAAAGCCCGGTTAAATTTCATTTATTAATGATAAAGCGCAGGATTTTTAACTATATTTAGCTAGTTAATTAACATATTCTATCATGCTAGCGGAAGAAAAATACATCTACTTTTATCTGGAGCTTCCCAACATTAAAACAACTAGCCAATTGGAAATGCTTGCTAACGACACGTTTTTCCATTAATAAATTGTTTATGTGTACGTTAGAACAAAACTCAGTTGCGCTAATCTTCCGTGGATTTGGTCGTTATTATCAAACTCCATGCAACTCCATGGTCAGCGTTTTCCCTACTACTATTTTTTTCCTTTAGTTATATAAATAATTTTTGGTCGCTTTATCAGAATCTCTTAATTTTTGGTCATTTCCTTATAATACATGGAACGACAAAGAAATTTCACATGCAAAGGGCTCTGTTGTTCTTAACTAACAGTACTCCAATAAAATATCTTTTCTTACCATTTAAAAAAAAAATTTCCTGAGATAGTTTAAAGCAAAGAAAGCTAAACAATAAATTAAACAGTTTTCATGAAAATGTGTAAAAACACAAAACTTTTTATAGGAATTTACTTACCTAGAAATGGCGCAAATTCTGACGAAAATGTTTGTGTTTAATTATTTTTTTCCTAAGATAGTTTAAAGCAAAGAAAGATAACAATTAATTAAACAGTTTTCATGAAAATGCATAGAAACACAAAACTTTTTATAGGGATTGAGTTACCTAGAAATTCTGAAGAAAATGTTTGTGTTTTATTATTTTTTACATATAAATGATTAAACAATACCAGAATTACGTGTATCAGAAGAACCTTGTTTTATTAAATTGGTTTCAGTTTGATACTTTTTAAATGTTTCTCTCATATATAATTTTTAATTTGAAATATGCAAAATGATTTTGAAAAGAAGAAATACAAGAGTACACTTATAATATGGTAGAATTTTAGTTTGTTCTTACTATTTAAGTTCAGTCTTTGTTAAATTGAAACTTGTGATTAATATTCGTGTAAATAGTGCATGGATTATTCTTGTTTGTAAATATATCAATATAATGGGTCGTTGGTTGTAACCGTTTTAACATTTTAACTATAGTTCTGTGAATCTATGAAAATAATAATCCCATAAAATTGGCAGGATACTTGACGATACAGAAAACATGACAGTTCAGATTGTAAACAAAATTGTAAAAATTCCATGCTAACTAATAAACGACAGAAAACAAAAACCCATGAAACAAGTAAAAACTATCTTCCAATTAAACTTGACAATGTATACATTCCACAATTTATTTTTTTATTTTAATTATTTCCGTTGTAAATACAAACAGGACGACACATTATTAATTTAATCTGATTATCTTTTTAAGTGTCATCCTCTAGTTAATATCTTAATCATGAATCATATTCTAACATGGATTTTACAAAATGGGTGATTTTATTGAAACTTCTAATTTGGAAACTTCATTTAGGTAAGATATCAATATGACTGCTTCATCATGTTCATAGTCAAGTGTAAGTTTTTATGTGTACATATTGGCGTCAAAGAATGGATTAAAAATGTCCAGCAGCATTAATGTTTGTTCCGCGTGTGTAATCATGTTGTTCCCAGGTGTGGTCATCATATTTATAATAATTAATATAAATTCAGTGTTAGTGAGCCGTACCACTTATTATAAAAGTGACATTCGGTCAACATTTCTGTAGTTCTGTTAGAGATCTGCACTTCATTTATATTTGTTTCCAAAATTGAACTTTACACCAGCACCGTGAGATTCTTCAGCATAAATGCTGTAGTAATAGAGAATGCAGCTGTTCATACACGAGATAGAATAATGAGAATCGCCTCATTTATATGAACCTGATTCAGACAAAGGGAGTTTGTACACACCGTTCTAGATTTTAGCATAATTTACGATTTTATCACTGTATCCGACAGTATGAAGTTTGTGAGATTTTAAGCAGTGTCATTTGGCAACTGTTCGCACACAGTTATAAATGGCCGCCATTTTAGCGAGCTAGTTGCAAAACTTTCATGTTCGACGTCATTTAGAAACAAGTTGCTTTCTTTAAAAAAAGAAAAGCAATACGTGAACCGTAGATGTGGTTAGGTAAATAATACTAGGCAAGTTGCCCGCTGCTGGGTGGTGACAAATTGTTAATAATAACCCGTGCAAGGGGTTACGTTCGCCTTGGTTTTAAGGGGTTTAAATATCAAACGACAGATATTACAGGGAATTGTTAGTTGGAAAATAATTTTTTTGTAATTGTGAATTGCGGGAGTTGGTGTATTTAATGTTATTTCATTGCAGAGATTGTATATGAACTTTGTTTGAAAGCGTGAAATTGTGACCTTACATAATATAATATAAAATTTTGGTTTTGTTTTACTGAATACTTTAATGTAAGAATTTTTTGTACAAATATTTTTTTCCGATGGGCAGACAGTGAACCAGAATATTTTTTTCCATTTCAGATGCTGGCCAGATTTTTTTAAACAAAAATCAGGGTCAGAATTTTTTTCAGCCCCTCCCCCGAAAATCAAATGGTCTGTGCCCTAAGACTAAATTAATTTCCATGTATGTACATCTTGTACACAGAGTAAACCTGATTGTTTTCCTATTGGTGGGAACATGAAAATAAAATGTCATGTACCCAAAACATTTTTGGGTATAATAATTTGCGCCATGATAAAAGGAATTATGAAATCCAAAAATATAAATGAATATCCCATTTTTGCAAATTATGGACCGGAAATGTTGTCTGACTTAAAAATCCGTCCGATGAAGGAAATAGTATGCCTTTATTTTCGTTTTTCTCCCAACGAAACCCAAACGAAATAATCATAAGCGAGGATGACAAATGTGACTATGCATTGTACCTTTATGACACAGAGGTTAAATTATAAATTCATCCTGGAAGGAAGAGATGCGACACACAAAATGAAGTCTTCTCATTTAAAAGTATAGATTGCATGATTGGAAAAATCGAGAGTTTCACGTACCTCCAGTGAAACAATGCGCGAATGTTCTGATGTCATGCACTGAGACTAAAGTACAATGGCCACTCCCTAAGGCAGAAAAAAACCATTGTCCCCTTTTAAAATTAAATGTCGTTCCCTTGGTAACTTTTTATCTTGTGATTCGTTCATTATATTTGGGGCCTGAAAGGGGGGTTGTGCACCGTTTTCAAGTTGTTCAGACCCGGCCTTAGCTGCGAAACCAAGCTCTTACTTTCTTATATTCTTGTTGAAACGTTAGATCGCCAAATCAATATAAAAAAGATTGAGAGCTACGATTTCGCATCTACTCGATCTCGCCCGACCCCTACTTTACTATTCCAGTCAACAATTTTGGGCGTTTTGGCGTAATTGCGTCAAAAATCTGACAATTTGATGGCAAACACATGACCCAGGGGTGAATTTAAAGCTGCCCTGTACCCTTTCACAAAGGTAAAATGGCTATTTACCGCTATTTACCCTGTATAATTTTCTTTTGGCGCCTAAATAACCGGAAATGAACAGTAAATTTTAAGAATAGAATCAGGTCAGGGAACGGTTTGTCGATCCGAGTCGAGTTTTTCCCCCATTTTCTCCCGAAATCCCCCGAAGACGATAATTATATTCTGTCTTGTTAAAATTCAGGTACCTACGGAGTTAGAAGCGAATTCATTGGTTTGATGAAAGCCGGTTCCTGTTGAAGCCTGTGGATGGTCGAATTCGTGTTTGGAGGGAACGGAATAATGCACTGAACAGCAACAACGTTCATGGAACTACTGCATATGGTGGCAGTGGCGTAACCGTGTGGGGCTGCTTTCCAAATGACAGTAAGCTTCCGTTACAGGTTATTGGCGGTACCCTGAATGGCCAAAAATACCGAGATGACATCTTGGACAGCCATATTTTGCCTCATTTTGAAAATCATGCACTTGCAGACAGACCAATGTTCCAAGATAACAACGCTCGGCCACATCGAGCCCGGATTGTAAAGGACGTTAATGAAGCAGAGTCCATTGAAACATTTTCATGGGCCTCCGTGTCATCGGACATGAACTTGATCGAACATGTGTGCGACTTTATCGGTCGTAAAATCAATCAGCGACAACCGAAATGGCAAAGATGAACGAATTACGGGTCGCTCTTATCGCCGAATGGCAGAGGTTTCCACATAAAGGCTTCGGCGTTTGGTCAGGGGAATGAGGAGGCGTGTTGAACATTTATACCGGAAGCGCGGAGGATATACCAGATAATAGCGATCTTAAGTTAAATGACAGTTTATATACTCATAATTCATTTGAATAAAAGTTATACTTGTATCATTTAGAAAAGAGTGTAAAAAAAGATCTAAAAGTGAAACTTAAAATCGTCTTTTGTGTTGTTGATTTTTCGCCCTTTTTTGATTTGGTCAATATGTATCCTAAATGTCATTTGTCAATTCGCATCACTGATTTCATAAAGGTCGTTGATTCATATTTAATAAAGAAATAAAGGTTTAACATCAAATGAAACGTCTAAACCATTTTTTGTCTGTCCAAAAGATAAATATTATCAAAACCAAGGTGATGCTTAACTTTTGGCGGACTGTATATTTCTGGACAGCCAGTTTTAACAATTGTATATGAGTAAACCATATCTTTCTTCGAAGGACTTTTTTATCTGTCTCTGTATTTTGTATTAAGGGAACGAAAAGTGGGGTAATGTTTTTTTACAAAAAATTTTTGTTGCCCAATTTTATGGGAAAAAAACCAAATTTCTGGACAGCCAGTTTTAACAAGTGTATCTGAGTAAACCACGTCTTTATTCGAAGAACATTTTTATCTGTCTTTTTATTTGTATTAAGGGGACAAAAGGGGCGGCTAAAGGTTTTTTACGAAAAATATTTTGATGACAAATTTTAATGAAAAAACAAATTTATGGACAGCCAGTTTTAACAATTGTATCTGAGTAAACCACATCTTTATTCTTGGTCATATCGCAATAAACAGTTAGTGACTATCTTTAACTATGAACTACTTTTCTATGAAGAAATGTAAAATGCTTTGTTTAATAAATTAAATATTGATCAACGGGAATCAACAAACATCAATTTCCATTCAACAAATTCAGTGGATGGGATCAACTAAAATCAGCTGGAGCTCAAATATTTCAAAAAGCTATCAAGTCGTCAGTGATTGAGAGATGTCTTAATTTTCGCCAGGTCGATACTGTAATTTTGGTAGAAGATGCAAAACAGTCTTTTAAACAACATTTAATGAATAAAAATATATTCATAAAAGATTATTTAAACAGCAGTGCTTGCATTAATAATTTGTCGTAAATAAAAAAAAATACGAAAGTTGTCCCCCTCTTACACAAGTAAAAATGCAACGCATGAAATACATGAAATTTTCATATGATTTCAAGTCGAGAAGAGCAAAGCATGAAATTCCTATGAAAACATAATATGATTTTATATCAAAATCATTTGAATTACATGCAAGGTGTAAATCTCATTCAGTTGAATTTTTAATTCGGCACATACCCATAAAGATATTTTGGAATTCAGATTTCAAACATAACTTGATGTTAATTAAGAAAATTTACATTACATTTTCCCCATAAAGTGAAACGACATGACTTTTAAAGCTAGATTACATGTGAAAATCATATGAAATTCATGCTTATTCGCATGAATGTGTTGATATGCTTTTCATATGATAAATAATACCAAATCTATATGAATTGAGTTACGGATAATTTTCACCTGATATTTTGCATAAAATTCAAATTAAAAGAACTAAGCATGAAATTCATATGTGGCATTATTGCATGTATACACAACGATAGCCGACATCAATAACGTACTCCTTATCTGCATATAAGTTGGTTATTCTGCAATTTTATTGGATGCAAGACAAATAAATATGATAGTTTTTCCAATCATGTCATGTTATAACTCCCAAAGAATGTTATCATGATTTGCACCAGATACTCATAGTGTATGACATGTTCGGGAATACAACGCTTAATGCACGTAAAAATTCCTTTTGTAGATTTCGAAAAAGACCAGGCTTCTACCGCTACAAAAGCTTAATTTTCTTCCCTACCCATACATTTCATTTTTCCTGTGTCAGTCCAAAGCCGTTGCGCTGCTTTGAATCACCCCACCCCACACCCACTTTCGCTAAATTTGATAATTGTTGAACTGGATCGTCCTGAATATGCATGAAATATTTGACAATGCACGTTATAACAACCAAAAACAGAGGTGCTTCGCAAGCACATAACACGACCGCAGCACATTGAAATGTGAAAGGTGGACAAAAGATCTTTTGGGTAAGTGTGGACACAGTATTTTGCTTGAC
>JAULBM010059133.1:0-10337 GCA_032357055.1 Geukensia granosissima
CTAGACTTACACCTAGAAATTGACAGTAAGGGCGGGTTGAGAACAAAACTTTACGACAAGAGAGATGACTTTGATTTACCATTGTAAACTTTCCGTTCATGTCTAGCAACATTGCAGCCGCACTGCATACGGATTTTATATCTCTCAATTGATACGCTACTCCAGGGCTTGTGCTTCCTATCAGGATTTTATTGATAGAGGGTTGCGACTGACTGGAAAGCTACTGAACCAAGGGTTTCTCAGAGAAAGATTAGAGTCATCACTCCGGAAGTTCTTCGGTCGCCATCATGATTTGGCTAACCGGTACGAAATATCCATTTCACAGACGACAACGGATATCTCCCGACTGTCATGAATACAGATTCGTTCCTATACCGGTTATGACTAACATCGATTGTGACTTTACACTGGCTTTGACTACTGAGAAACACGACGAGTGCCACTAATGGAGCAGGAGTTGCTTCCCCTTCCGGAGCACCTGAACTCACCCTGGTTTTTTTGGGTTCGTGTTACTGCAGCTTTAGTTTTCAGTGTAGTGATGTGTGTTCTATGTTTGTCTTTCGTTTCATTTTATTGGCCATGGCCTTGTCTGTCTTCCGATTTACGATTTCTGTCTGCCCCTTTGGTATCTTCGAATTCCTTTTTTCTCTCCATAAGGTATCAGTGTATTTAAAATAGATATGGCCCTGTAACCGGCAATGCAGAAATAAATTACCTCTTCTCGGATTGACGGTTACCCGGATTTAAGATTTTGGATTCCACGACGGGTGTTGCGCACAAGACAGGGGATGCTTACCATTCCGGAGCACCTGATCTTACTTCTGTTTTGTAAAGGAGTTCGTGGATTCCAAGCCTTCGTTCCTTTTGTCTACGTTTAATCTTTAAATTTGTTTTATATTTGTCTTGTCTCTTTGTACTATGCACTTTTGATTTCTTTCATGGATATTCTACACTGTAATTAATAAACTGAATGCATCGTTTATTAAATATAAATACTTTTGGCATTGCTTTCATCTAGTATTTCTTCAAATTTAATGAAAAACAGTATTACGTCAGATATACTGTGGTTGATGCCATCTCGTGTTGAGACGATTGATGTATCATCAGAAAAGATGCCTTGAGCTTGCTTTCGATAATTGCGAGCATTCGTTAGAGATGTATCTTCTATTTGTATGTATTTTTCTTTAGAAGTATATTTATTATAACTAAATTATGTAATCTCTGGTCGGATATGGTTCGTCTGATACTGCTTTCGTTTGCTTTTTGTTTTTCCATTGACCACTCGTTAGGGAAGGGTTGGGATCGCACTAAACTAATTTAAACCCACGTCTCATGTGCCTGTGTCAAGTCAGGAATTGTGGTCATAGGTATCTCTTTTTTGTTTACCGCTCTGTTAAATGTACATATTTGATAATATTCAGGTAAGATGATTCTTATTTAAAGCATAAACTATTTTTTTATTTGGGGCAATTGAGAGCTTGGCACTAGAATGGTAATCCACCCTTGTTTAAGGCCTTGTGGAAACCTCTTGATTAGTAAAATTTCTCTGTTCTTGTTGTTGGAGTGCAGTGTCTTTGACATTTACCCCATATCTTTTTATTTTCCCCTATTGACTGTATCTGCACCAGTACTCATTTTGATGAAAGGATTTCTTATTTTTCATTATTCTCTTTATTATTCATTATGATTTTAAGGAATGGCAAAATAATTACGAAATATCTTTCTACAGACATTCCCGTGCACAACGAAACTGTACACCCAACATTAAGTTATCGGATTTGAATCAAATTTGTACCAAGTGCTCTAAACCGGTCTAAAATCCCGCTTTAAATGTTTCACTTCTAACAATTGTGTCTGAACAGGTAACGCCTAAGTCTGAGTTGATAGCCAAAGATACATTCTTGCATTGCCCCAAAAGGAATTCGAAGATACCAAAGGGGCAGACAGAAATCGTTAAGTCGGAAGACAGACAACATCATTGCCAACGAAATGAAACGAAAGACAAACATAGAACACACAACACTACACTGAATACTAAAGCTGGAAGAACACGAACACTACAAAAACCAGGTTGAGTTCAGGTGCTCCGGAAGGGTAAGCAACTCCTGCTCTACTAGTGGCACCCGTTGGTCACAACCGGTATAGGAACGGATTTGTGTTCATGACAGTCGGAAGATATCCATTGTCATCTGTGAAATGGATATTTTAAGGGATGAAAAATCCCTGATTCAAAGCCATGTCAAAAACATTGTAAATTTGACCTTGAGGTCAAAGGTAAGGGTCATACTGGGGTCATTAATGTACGGGGGTATTACAAAACCATTACTTTGTTTTAAGTCTTCCCCTGAAGGGGCAATACTCCCTCTATTGATAATGATTCTGTTGAAATTTGGTTCACTTTTGCTAAATGTTTAAGAATCAGTAACAGATTAGAATTTGTTTTAACCCCTTATCAGCATATTGCAAGACAAATTTACGCAAAGAATTTTATGTACTGAATTCCTGGGAAAATAAAATAGGAGGTGCAATCTACATTTATTGATTAAGAATCTTTGAAAGTTTATTTAATTTCTATTGAATGGTTAATGAGGAGTAGCAGAGTAGAGATGCTACCCCTTTTTTCACTTCATTTTTTAAGTCAAAATTGCAGCAAAATTCAAAATATTATTTTTTTTAAATAAAATAGGAGGTGCAACAGTACACCTCATAACAAAAACGACGACAACGTCAACGACGCAGACGCAAGACGACAGAATGATCCATATATGTCGCCCTGAAAAATTCAGAGTCTAGGTAAACAGGAAATTGATATCCGATAAACCTGAAAAGGGGAGACAAGGTACAAGTCATCACGTCTAATTTATTTACCAAATATCTAATGATTCCTTTCAGTGGTTGCAGAGAAAAGTGTTACGAAAAATTGTATATGAACACTGTTATGTGAAAAACTCAAAGTCTCGGTAAACAGGAAGTTGAAATCTGATGAACCTGAAAAGGGGAGACACGGTACAAGTCATCACGTCTAAGCTATTTACCAAATATCAAATCATTCCCATCAGTGGTTGCAGAGAAAAGTGTTACGAAAAAGTGTGACGCGGACGACGCGGACGACGCGGACGACGCAAGACTACTAAAGTGATACCTATATGTCGCCCTACACTTTGTGTGCAGGCGACACATTAAGATAGGGGTGCCGCTGGAATATGTAGCATTTTTTTCAGCTTAGGTATGAAAATCACAGTAAAAATATATGATTCGGTCCTTAACCTAGCCAAGAAAGCATGGTACAGACACACGCTGTCATTTTCTATCTCGAAATATGTGCTTGGGTTGTTTTTCCCATTCAATATAAGAAAAGTAATGCAATATTTAATTAAGGAAATATATGGTGGAGAACCACAGGAGCACACCCCTACCAGCAAATTTACTAAGTTCCCCCCGAACGATTTTTACTGTCAGGGAATGAAACATGTATAAACTGTATAAATTAGTATTGAAATGGCAGGGGCAAAAGAATTGAAACAACCATATGGAAATGTTGTAAATAAAACACGTAACCAATTAGGACTATCAGTTGCTCTTATAATTTTACTCATAACATTGTTTGTGTTCTTTGGAATCAATTTTGACTCTCTAATCAACATCTTACATCAAAACTAAATTTTAGTCACTATTCTGTTACAAGTTGTGCTACATGTTTTCGTTACTTTTATTTAGGCATTAATTTTGCATAAAACCATGTTTTATTTGGCTATTAATAAATATTTTAACATTATATCCAGCTAAGAGTGTTTGGGAGAACCTGTCATATTCTAGTTTTCACGTGTTACTGCTATTCGTTTTACATTGCAAAAATTATATTTTGGGCCATGTTTTGCAGCCAACGGCGCGGATCCTTGTCCATTGTCGGGAGCCTTAGAGTAACCTGCAGATATTTTTAATTTAAACTTTTCAGATGGCTGTTTCATAGACACCAATACCACATCTCCTGTTCCTATATTCTCTTAATTTCTTTCAATTATAACCATTTCGACATATCAAGGAAACTATTACAGACATGCTAAAAGCTAATTACGGCGAAAAGGCCATCAGTTCGTCATTGGCAAAATATAAGATGCTACATGTTCCGTTTAATCGACTATCATGCATAAAAGCAGTAATTACTGGTAAGGTCAGAAGATTATATATAAATATTCGATCGTAAAACGGATGTAACAAGGCGGTGATTTAGAATATCAAGCGTCGTGTAACCATTTAACTGACACTGTGCATTAATTAACCTTTGAATGGAGATTTTGTTAAATGTTTAGTTGTACAAAACTGACATAACTTATTCCATAAATACTTAATTGGAAAACAACGATGAATTTAATAATTCCTTAAACAGGCAAAATGGTTAAGCCTGAATTAAGCCTATTCATTCTGAAAAGCAATAGCGGATTATTCTTTGTCCTTCGGTAGTATTTTGTCAAGTAATCACTCGTTGATAGTCAAGAGTTTACAACATAACTGAAAGATACAATAGTTCGTAAAGACAAGAGAAATTGTCAGAACGAGCAAGCAAAAACCCAAAGCTCTGATAAAACGAGCTCGGTTATTACCAAAACATGATAAAAATTCTCTCCCCCTTATGACACATGTCGTGTAAACTCTTGTCTCTAAGTCTCTACGTCTGTTCAAATCAAGCTTTGATGAGGTGAAACATAATTTCTAGCATAAAGGCAATATGTATGCACTAAACTGAGAAACACTGAAATATACCATATGGATCAGTCGAAGCATGATAGAGACCATAAAGAGTTAAGAAAAGATTACTTTGACCTTGTTTCAATGTGTCACTCGTTCAGGGAAATACATTAAGGTAACGGTTCAAGAGATAACCCCATACATTCATGTTATGAAAGAATAATGTCGGACAAATAAATGAAGTTTTCGACAGGAAAATTGATATAAATCCGCATAAATCTTTAATAGAAGTTTACTTTGGGTCTATTTCAAGGAATAAGTCTAGGTGCGAACTAGAAGTTATTTCTTTCTTTTTATGCAGCAGTCTTTTGAAAAATTCTTGGTAAAACGATCTCAAAACAAGACAATTTGTGTTTATTGGAAACCAGTTTGCTGAAAACCTCGCTCGTCTAATATGTTTTCAGAAACAAAATCCAACAGTTTAGGAAAATTGATGTATTTTCACGGAACAAACAACATTCTTTCTTTTAACTGTTTATTCTATTATATCTGGACTAAATATCTATATCTTCGCTCATCTTTGATATGTAGAATAGTGATATAAAAGGTGGAAAATTTGAATGCTGGTAGAGAATTTTAAGAAATTGTACGTTATATTCAATATCAGTCTTTTAAAATTTTTTTTGCTTGACAGTCACAATTCCTCTGAGAGACTTATTTGATTGTTCCCAGTGTTGTGGTGAGAAGTTTAGAGAGTTATTTAAGAGAACATCTGGAATAACTCACTTTTTTCTTTATTTTTAATCAGGACATTTGTGCAATTTCAATCTAGTACGAAGTTATGTTTATCAAAATATCTTCTTTTTGCGTTGCTAGACCCATCCTGCATTTGGCATTTTGCACTTTTTTACAGCTCTTCATACAATGCTTAAGTAAGAACTAAGAAAATGGAGCACAGTGCAACCTAAAATACATATTACCATGTACCAGATGCTGCCAATATTTCTTTTATTAAAAAAAAAAAAAAAAAAATATATAAAGTTGCTGTATTCTCCAAATCTTCATTCCACTAATTTTTTTTCAAAAAGAGCGTTTTCTTATAGAGTTCTATGGTAAACTATGTTCCTACTGGATGCTGTCTCGAATGAAGCATTATTACCGAAGTAAAAACGCTTGGTTAAGAACTTTTAAGAAACGATTATTCCATGTTAGGTTTCAATCAATACAGTAGTTCTTAAGATGTAATTGAAAAATGATAAATGTTGCAAAGTAATGGATAACTCATATTCAAAAGACATGTAATCAAGAAAAACTATGATGAATTTATTTAAATAAAAAATATCTGAATATAAATGTATAGATATTACATCCTTACCAAAAACTTATATTAAAAACCTTGAAATATCTTAGTTATATTTTAGGGTTTAAGAGTGCGGGTCGTAAAGTATGTACCAACCCATTTGAACAGAAAATTTCAAATTCAGTCGGATCAATGTGGCGACATCAAAAAGCTAATGGTACGTGCCCATATCAGTGTCATTTAAAATCGATGCGTTTTTGTGTATAATCCCAACCCTTTTTATGATAATACATTGAACACAACATTTATCGATGGGAGTTTAGCGCTACCAGTGATGATCAAAACGAAAGAACTATTTGGTTTGCTATTGTTGTAATTACCACACTTGATATTGCACGAACAACCAGTAATGGATCTCCTCTGGCCGGATCTGCGAGCTCTGATTTTTCTAGCATCGCTAAGGCCGCCATCAAACATACATCATCGAACTACAAAAGAAATTGACTTTGAAAAAAGTTTACAAAATAAAAAACACTTCTTACTCATTTTTTATAGCATGTAGGATTTTCTATCTTTGCTGTTGGAAAAATATGAAACAGACTCCATTAAAGCGTAAAAATTATTATCCAATATGGACCCTTTTAAAATAAATTTTCATATTAGTAATTACAGTTTCGACGTTAAATATTTCTAAAAACCACTTTTAGATACATCCTGTTTTCATGTGAATAACCAGTATTACTTTAATTAAATCTGTTTGTTTTTAGTATGTTTAGAGGAGGAATTAAATTAACAATTCTTTATATGGTGAGAAATAGCGTGAAGTGGGTCTATTATCACAGACCGGAATTCAAACATTTGCAATAAACATGGCTTTCGTGCAGTAATACATATTGTACTTTAACAAAATGCTCACAAATATTTTATTTGCCTTATCATCAATAAAATATACACACAAAATAAATTTCAACTTTTCCAGTTCCATAAAGAATTTTATCTTATTCGATAAATAACGATACCACTTCGATATAGAGAATCTTCCTATTTAAAAACATCTTAACTGAAGATTTTTGTCTCGTATCATCAAACGATTACACCGGATATTACTTGTAATATTTACACGAATTTGTGGAAATACATATGGATGATTTGACTTAGTCATCAAATTATCCCAAGAAAACTAACTTCTAAAGAGTACTTGTAAATACCTGGGCGAAATTCCACGGTCTAACGCTAAACTTTCCTACTGTCCCCATCCATATTCTCCCAGTTTCATTCAGGACATACTCGTCTCTTTCATTTTCATCATCAAGGTAAACTGTATCAGCTACAAAAAAGTCGGCATTGGTAAGTTGTTAAGTTTATCACAGATAGTGTTGAACTGGACGTTTTTTGTACTTGTTGAAAGATGCTAAGAGATTCCAGGAGGGTGAAATATGACCTTAAGTGGATTGAGAGCAGACCTTGCGACCTACCCTATGATTTAAAGTGACCTGCGACACTTGAATTATTTGGTAAACAAGTCCCAACTTTTGGTAACCTGTCTCATTTGCCTAAAGTAGTCTGAGGTCATTTTCAACGCGATCTTGTGACATATCAAGGGGTATCCTCTAGGAGCCAAATATACGGTCAATTACTGGACCCTTTTTTAAGTCGTCACTCTCAAACTTTGTTGAATTAAAACGCAGTCAACAGGTCTTCATGATCTTAAACTAGCGAGAAATGCCCAGTATGATTTAAACTGTACAGGTAGTCAACTTGTTTACTTGAACATCTTCGTGAAAACTTTGGACGTTTGACTACATGTATTTTTGCATTTGTTCTGGGTAAATATCAGCAAATATTTGTTTTAAATGAATTATCCAATGATAGCGGTGAGTTAGAGGACATGTTTCAGTCATCAACATTTCTTTGAACAATGGCATAATCAAAAGGTACTCAGAAAAAAAGAAGATACAAACACAATTTCAATATTTTGTTAAAAATCGATAACTTAAGCACATTGCAGTCATCGTTTCCATTTTCAAATCTAGCAAGAACAAACATTTACTCCAAATTAATAATATGTTTGTACTGATTTAAAAAACACTTCGGGGAGTGGTAAAAAAGGATTGCGCTTTGTTTATTGCCGTATGGAATTCTTTAGATTTTGGACATAACAGCCTCTTCTTGAATTATCGTGTTGTTTAAGTGACAATTTCTCATTTCCCATACTTATCCTACCTCAATCATTGTCGCCCGTTATTAAGGTAAAAAAGATAAAAATCAACAAAATGATTCAGTATTTCAACTTTCCTCTTTGTAAAATGAAACGCGCAACTTCAGCGTCCTTGATAATGACATTTACCTAAAAAATAAATCAAAGAAATTATAATCGCGATAATCTGCTGCAATTGACACAATGACATAATTTGGAGAGTAGTCTTATCTGCAAGTAATAACTCTAAACATTTTGAACAGGTTGTCGCGCCTAGTTACAAAATTAAACACCTTTGCATAAAATGTCTAAAGGCTCCATTGACTATCGATTCAATATATTTCAAATAGGCAACTGGATTGAAAGGATGTGTTAAGGTGTCCAAATTACATCAGCTGAAAGATCAAATGGTTCGAAATGAATATCTGTTAATGTATTGTAAATTCATTGTCCGAGACATAAATCCTGATAAAGCATGATTTGATGGGACATCAATAGTTGGTAATTGTAAATTATCTACCAAATCATCAAAATGCTCGCATTATATTTCTACTCCGCTTTTGTTCATCATCATCTATTCTAATCGATGTGGGATGAAGCCAACAGATTTCTTCCAATAAGCCCATAATTCAGTCATCACTTTTGACATGCATGAACAAATGTCAAAGAGAATCGACTATTTGTGATTGTTCGGCAATAATTCAACAATAACATTTCTTTTATGAAGCCTAAGATAAGACAGATTTAATGCTACCAAACAGGTCCAACATAGTTGATTAAGGGAAACATCACATTATTATTTCCGATTAAAACGCAGTTCAAATATAACATCAATAATAACCGGATGTTAGTCTCATTATGTACGAGCGAAATGTTTCATATTATTAACTAGTAAAATGAACATTCTCCAATGAGAAACTTTTCAGAATATTACATGTTTGGTCATAGTTAAGAAATTCAAATTTCGAGCCTTGGTGAGCTTGTAAATAATAATTACTTTTTACAATCGGTCGGCTTGAGAATCAGATAATAAATAAAGAAAAATCACAGTAACAAGATGCTGTGGTAGATTATTTCAGAAACATGACAAACCAACAGTCAAACTGGGAAACATGAAAATCTACACAGTTGAAGCTGAAAAGCTAAAAATTTGATAAAGACGGAAAACAGACATTAGAAATTAGAAAAAATTTAAAAGTCAAAGCATAAAAACGCATTGGAAATCAAAACACAGCCGAATCCGAAAAAAAAACATATAAATTTAAAATATCCCGAAACAAGAAAATAAGGAAAATTAAAAGGTCATACTTGACAAAGCCAAACACGACATAAAAAAACTAAAAACTAAACAAAACGATAATGAACAACAAAGACGTGAACAAAATCATTCAAAAACTCAGAAGTGATCCAAAAGCTACTCAACGGGTAGATGGTCAGTCATCAGTTAGAAAAAAGAGAATCTAACATTGTTAGCTATAACTGTTTTCCAACTGAAATAGTTAAACATTTAATTTCAAGTCTTTGCGAAATATTTGAAGGTAAAATTATCCAAATTCTTAAAAATACGATTTTCAATGTTTTTACCGTGTGAGATTTCGTTTTTAATACTTCAATGGACTAATTTTGCCGCTTTAAGTTAAAATGTTGTCTAAAAATCTTAGCTGAATAGTGACGTCGTAAATCAAAGTCTGCGAAATTAAACGTGGCGTTGATAATCAGTGAACGCAGATTGATAATCGCTTTCTTAAACCTGTTGAAATGGCGTGAAAATCGCATAGCAGTTAGAGAAACGTAATTCTATAACGTTCAAGAAGATCACGATGCCGACCGGAGATATCACACCTGCCGAGTGGCAGGTTACCTTTGTTGGAGTAGTTCTGGCGTCAGCTGTCCAGCTTTGCCCGGAAAATCATGAGAAGATGATCTAGAAAGATGAAGAAGCCGTCAGATGTGAAAAAGAAAGCTGCTATATAAAGGAAGAATAATGAAGTCGTCAAGATTTTTGAAGAGTGTCTTTCTGAGATATAGATAAGATACGCGACTAGGGCTGTATATTGTGTAGCGTGGGTAAAATTGGAATGCTCAATCGGGTGTTGACAGTGGCTTTACGCGGTTTATGTGTGCCCGTTTGCCTTTTGATAAAACTTTTGGTTG
>JAULBM010059144.1:0-10336 GCA_032357055.1 Geukensia granosissima
TTTGTGTCCGTGGTACTTGATCTTTGTCAGAATAACTTTATGAATCTAGCGCTCAACATGCAAAGTGCTTAATACTGGAAAGAGTTGATGTTTATTTCTTACTGATAAAAAATTCGTATCAAATTCCAGTCCAGCTAAAAGAGGCTCTCAGTTAGGGAAAGATAAAGTGGACGGTAATGAAGTTCAATTTGAATTCAGCTGTAAATGGTTAAATATATTTCTTTGTAATACTGCAAAATAGACCCACAGAAACTTGCTAGTGGGTCCGACCTAAACTGATATATAAAAACATAAACAAATACTTAATAAATACATTGGTAGAACTTGTGTATACTGAGAAGGATAAATTAAATAGTTTCTTTCTTTATTTTTGAATTTGTTTTCCGTACGCAAAAAATAATGCTCAAATGGCACTACGGTAAATCTCCCTCAATTGAACATCTTTTCTGAGGGAGATCTCCCTCAAAGGACTTTTCAAAAGTTGACACCTCTGAGTGAAATTGTATACATGTTTTTGGTGTTTAAGTGGTTCAGTCCCTTTACTAGAGAGAAATTTAAAATAGATTTGTAATATGTAACTGACTTCTTCTTGAATAGATCAGAGAATTAGAAAAAGAATTGGAAGAGGTTGAAAAAAAGAGGCAGGAATTTGAGGAAAGAATTGAGGAAGAATCCCAGTCACAAGGCAGAGACTTAGATCTCGAGGAATCTCAGGTAATCTTTAACATGTTTTTACCAGCAAGAAATATGATCAGAGTTTGAGCCCAGTGGAATATTTGTCACTATTTCTGCAATGCAGTCTCAGGCTGACAAACTGTTATTGGCTGTAGCATATGCCTTTTTACATTCTTTCCAAGCAGATCCTACAAGTCTCAAACTCAGGTTGGATATTAAAATGTTCAGGATCTGGAAGAAGTGAAGTGGAAGAACATGTTAAATAACTGCAAAGATGAAATTTCATTTCATAACAGTGAACCTGCATGAGTTTTCATCTGATTAAGAAATTCAATATAAAAAAAGGCACATGCATATCTTATTTTAAGATTTATGAACTACATCACACTGTGTTTAATTCTATTTGCCACCCATGATCTCTCATGCTCTTAAATCAGTAGTTTATTGGATGGTGTAGAATTAATATTAAAAAATATTTAGAGTTGTGGTATTGGTTGTCCGAATGTTTTGTAATTATTGACCAATAAAAGCGCCTTCAAAAATTTAACAAAAGAACTCTTTAAAATGTAATTGTGTGTCTTTTTGCCATATCCTAATTATGACATAATATTGTACATTTGGGAAAATGATCAAGTGAATGTTTGTTTGTTGCTATACTATAGAAACATTATAATTAAATTTTTTTAGGTACAAGAATACCACCGTTTAAAAGAGGAGGCAGGGAAAAGAGCTGCTAGATACATGCAGGAAATGGACACAATAAGTCGAGAACAAAAATCAGATCAAGACAGATATGATAATGAAATGAGAAAGAAAAATGAGATGAATGCTAAAATTAAACAGAAGGAAAACGAAATGGAAGAAAACAGAAAAAGAGTTGAGAAATTAAATGAGTACATAAGGTAATTAACCAATGGTATAATACAATTCGGTTTTGTAAATATCAAATTCAGGTCAGTTCTATTTGAACATGCTTGTCTAGGAAATGAACTTGTGAATCCATAGATTCAATAATTAAGTGTTCATTACTTCAATTTGCACAATAAAATTTAGTCTGAAATACCTACCAGGTATCTAAATGTCATGTAGATGTCAAAGGAACAGCCGATCTTGTATATTTTATATCATACTGAATGTTTCAGATAGGTTTGGGCAAGAAGAAAATAGACTAGGTCAAATTTCGTAACTTTTGTTTTAAAAAGAAAATCTTGAATGTGGATTCACATGTTGATTGTATTTTAAAATCTGTTTATAAAATGCATGCTACATTCCAGAACAAGTAATCAAACAGTAGCAGAACAAAAGAAGATTGAAGAAGAACTAAGTACTCAGGTAGAACAAGCCAATCAGAGAATTACAGAAATCAACACCGAGTTAGAATCTGTAATGGAACAGCTAGGTGAAGCTAAGGTGGACAAACATGAAAGTGCTAGAGCTATGAAGAAAAAAGAATTACTGGATAATCTTAAAGGATTATTTAGTGGAGTTGTAAGTGCTCTCATCCATATTTACTTTTTGTCAAGCTAGTTTATTCTTTGAAAAGCATTTTCCTATAAAAAAGATATACTGCAGAGTGGTGTTAAACAACAATCAGATGTCAATAAGTCAATCTTTACAAAAATATGTTTTTTTCTGCATATTGTAAGAAAATTAGGCTTACAGAGAGCCTTTTTACCTCATTTGTGTTATATAATGTAACATATTGAAATGGTTGACGCTAGTTTGGGATGTGCCATATTGGGATTGAATTTCATGGTTTTCCTGCTATTTCAAAATTTTATTTAAAATAAATTTTTATCCCAGTAATTAAATACTTTACAGCCAGTTAAGGTGGGATTACTGAGTTTATACAGTGAAAAATTAAATAATTTGTATGTTTGCAGCATGGAAGACTTATAGATCTGTGTGAGCCCAGTCATAAAAGATACCAGATTGCCATCACTAAGGTGTTAGGGAAGTACATGGATGCCATAGTTTGTGACACAGAGAAGACAGCCAAAGATTGTATCCAGTATATGAAAGAACAAAGAATAGATCCTGAAACATTTTTACCTCTTGATTATCTAGATGTTAGATCTGTTAATGAAAAACTTAGGTATGCCAAATGGAAAATAACTGGAAATAATGTTTAATCAAAAAGTAGCTTTTTTTTTTTTTTAAATCTGGTAATAGTCTATTTAGGTTATGGCACAATTTTACCATAAAAAATTTGAGGGCTATTTGAGAAAAAATTCTCCTGGTGGGGTGGAACGCCACTTATTTTTTTACCCCCACCTGTGGAAAAGATTAAAATTATATATAATAATATATAAGAATATAATGCTGTTGATAACCCCCACCTATAGAAAAATAAATAAGTAGTGTTCCCCTCTAGGGAATTTTTACTGGAATAGCCCTTAGTGGTTAGGGGTGCAAATAATGTTACCCTTACACAAAGTATTGTGATTCTTCAAAGTTGTCAGTTAGCCTATTTCCATCTCCATTTTCAACAGTGTTTATTGAAAGAAAAGTAAAATATTATGCAAAACTTGAAATACATATCCATTTCATCAACTTGAATCAAAAGTTCTGTCAGAAATCTGGCTAATATCAACACAAGAAAACTATGTTTATACAAGTTACATTTTAACAAAACATTACATGATCATTAAGTGTCAATTTTTAAAAAGATTCCAAGTAGTTTTCTTGCTTGTAAAAAGGCAGCTGATAATCAACTTGAATCCAATGTTGTTTTGTCAGAAATCTTGCAAATATCACCATGAGAGAAATATGTATGCACAAGCCACATTTAATAGCAAAACATTATATGATCATTTAGTGTCAATTGTAAAAAAAGTTTCTAAATAGTCTCTTTCTTGTAAAAAGGCAGCTGATTACTGTTACCTAATCTAAATTACAGGTTTGCTGTTAAATACTAGAATATATCTGAACAATATTTTTGGCACACTACACCTTTCCTTAAGATTTAACAACTTCAGACTTTATCAGCCAAACAAACAATATTTTTACTGAACAGTGAGAAAAACTTGTATGAAAATGACGGTCTTAACTTGGGCATTATCAACTAAAAACTTAACATATTATATATGCAAACTACACTTTTATCTAGGTTTTCTGGACTGAAAATTCCCTGCTTATTATATACAATGGAATCTGTAAATTATACTTTGCAACAATATGCAACACTAAATGCACAATGTCAGTGTCTGTTTAGGTTTAATAAAAAAATACAACTTTAATAATCATGAATGAACAAACAAATAGAACTGTAAACATGCTAAAATTTATTGATTTTAACTTGATTGGACTTGTGGAATTTAACTGTGACATGATTTTTTTAAACTATAATTAACATGCATTCACATAAAAAAAGGATATTTCTGTCACCTGAAAATTCTGTTAAGCAGTGAAGGTACTAGCAATAAAATGAGAGAAAAATGATATATTTCTATGTTGTGTATATATGGTATTCCACTAAATGTTTAATCATTATATTTGCCATTATTCATTTTACATTGCTTGTTTATTATTGAAATGTTGTATTTTAGAGAAATTAAAGAACCAAAGAATGTAAAGTTAGTGGTCGATGTGATCCGATACAACCCTCCTGTCATAAAGAAAGCTTTATTGTTTGCCTGTGGTAATGCTCTGGTTTGTGAGACAGTTGAAGATGCAAGAAAAGTAGCTTTTGGTGGTCCTGAAAGACATAAGGTAAGACCTATTATTGCAGATCTTTTAACTTAAACATTACAGTAATAAAGAAGTCATATAAAATATTTTAATTTATTACCCAATTGTTTTATTTTAATTATTTTATTGGATTAAATACTGTCAGCTGATTCCCTTAGTTCTGATATTGTTGATTAAAAACAATATTGACCTTCTTTAATTTCACTTTAATTTCAATTTCAATAAGTAATATTGTTTTGAAGCAAACAATATTACAGTGATGTAATAAAACAATTTTATTCTTTGGTATTGGCTGATATGAGTTTTAAAAGAACTAAGAATCAATTACTTTTATTTTCTTTTTCACTTTCTATTTCAAGACATTAATACTGTTTTAAATTGTACAATTTTTTTTTTGTATCAGTTTTGATAGACCAGAAATTAACATTGACTAAGGTATTGTAAAATTTTGTTCCATTAAAATTCCTATGGACTGATGCAAAAGATAATTTTATAATATAGATAGATATTAAAGATACATTTTCTAAGAAATGAACTGAACAAACATAGTTGTAACTCCAAACTGCATTTAAATGTTGCAAAAATGTAGTGTGTTTTGAAATTAATTATGATCTGCAATTATAAAAAGGGAAGTATATCTTTATTATAGGAAATAACTAATCCTAAAATTTACTTGTAAAATAAAATTCCTGGTCACACCAAAGCAGGTGTAGATTTTATTGTTCCTATTAGCTGAGAAGAAAATTAGTTGAATGTATATAAATATTATGTACTTTTAGGAATGAGGGTATTTGATTTGTCATTATATGTGTTGCAGCAGTTGTTTTGCAATAAAAGTTGAACATTTATTATCTTTTAGACAATACTCTGTACCACAAATCTGGTTTGGTAAGTTTATATTTTTTTAAATTTCAGTCTGTGGCTTTAGATGGTACACTGTTCCAGAAATCTGGTGTTATCTCTGGTGGTGCAAGGTAAGTTGTTATAGATCCAGACAGATAAGATAATATTTGTTTGGAACTCTGAAGTTTGAGCTAGGTGACATTGTTTTCAGTCCATAATATATGCTTCAATAAAAGAATATGTGAATGATTTTTCGTATTTTATCTCAACTAGCTTCACCAATAGTTAATTATTTTATAAGTTTGTTAAGGGCTACTAAAAATTGACCTGAAGTTTTACTAAAATCTAAGACTCTTACCATGTTCTTAAAATTTTTAGTGACTTGAGAGCTAAAGCCAGAAGATGGGATGAAAAACAGCTGGGACAACTGAAAATACGAAAAGAAAAATTGACTGAAGAATTGAAAGAACATTTAAAAATGAAGAGGAAGGAATCTGAACTCAGTACTTACAGGTCTCAGATCAAAGGATTAGAGACACGTCTGAAATACTCAATAACTGATCGCGACAATACGGTATGTAGATTAAGAGGGTACATCTATTTCTTTCTATGTAATATTTCTCTTTTTCAATTTGATCCTTCTGGTTTTTTTACAGTTTGATGTTTTTAACAAATTAACTTTGAACTTATTTTAAACCATTTTGAAATCTTATATTTTTCAGAAAACTGACTTGTCATTTTAAAAGAAATTAAGATATCATAAAATTTCTCAAATGGCATTTTAAGGTGTATTTAATGTAAAGTAATGAAAGAAAAAATACTTTGAAATTGTGAAATCCAGATGATTTTGAAAATGTGGACAACATTCTGAAACATGACAAGCTGGTCACCTTGAAGTTAAATTCAGTTTCTCAGTTTGATGAAATTTGTATTTGCAATTAAGGTAGGGATTATTTTATTTCGATACTGGACAAGGTGAATGTTTCAGAATTTGATATTGTACATTACAGATGAATAAGAATGTATCAGCCATTGAAAGAGATGCTAACCAATACAATGAAATGCTGAAGCAGTTTGCTGTAAGTTTTACACACCTAAAACATTAATAACTGGTGAATATTTGTTCTATAAGAACAGTAATAGCCAAGAGAAGCCGCCTTGGTAGTCAAATTGTAGCTTGCTTGTCTTTCTGTCATTTCAATTCCCAGTCTGGAAAAAACAAAGACATTAATGTTGGTATTACTTGCTTCACACATTGCAGAAGACCTTCTAGAGCTGCAGCAAACAAATTATTCTGTGAACTAGCATTTAAAACATGATGTTCTAGTACATAACGTGCTTGTTTCATTCATTTTGCATCAGTACCCAAATATGCATGAAATTTTTCTGCTGGACCTGAAGCAATATTGTTAATTGATCTGCTAAAAGCAAAACCAAAATGTCAATGTGTTTTACAGGTATTAATTTACCCTCACAAACAATGTTTTGGGTAAATATAAATCACCCTATCTGTCAGTCATCCAAATTTCACATAACTTGTTAGCACATCTCCTACTTTTAAAACTATTCCAGTGATGTCCGTGAAACTTGATGAATATAAGACACAATATGGAGATTTGCCAATAGGAAGGAAATTTATAGTTATGCTCACAGTATGTCTTGTTTAGCTGTATATATATATATATATAATAATGATAACTAATTAACATATAAATTTTTTGATGGACATGATGTTTTTAATTCAGCCCAGAATGGCAGAATTGGAAAGAAGGATGAAAGAACGTGGTGATGCCATGAAGATTGTAAAAGACAAAATGAACAGGGTGGAAGATGAAGTTTTCTCTGAATTCTGTCTACAGATTGGTGTAGCCAATATTAGGTAGAATACATGATTCTTGTTCTAGAAAATAATGGATAGGAAAATTCTCATTGTCATAGGAATGACAGTGAAGTGGTCAGTTTAACTTAACTAGCTATTTCCAAACAATATATGGTACATTTTTGCTGAGTGGTTATATACAAGTAGTTGTTTTAAATTTATCTGTATATATCAATATATCCTATAACAAATACAGTGTAAGATTATGAAATATTTCATCTTGCACAAAATGTACTTTCTAAACACAATGCATGTGGTAATGTTTTTTACTTGCCAGTCCAATGCTGATTGTTTTCCTCTACTAATAAAACTGACTACCATATATGGCAGTAATACCACCAAAAAAACTTTATTCAAACAAGTAAATAATGTAATTAAAAACTAATCTTCTTTTCGGTTTATAGAAAGGGGGATTGGTGTTCCTGACATACCTGCAAGTAAATGAAATAAAGCAAGCACCAAAAGATGCATTTATATTTTTGTACCTGTCATCTTTATTGTATAATCTCTTAAATTTGGTATGATGAAGGCATTTGCATTGAAATTGAGTAAAAAGTCTTGGATTTGAAGAGTTTCGATTGTCTTTTTGGATTTGATGGTCACAAATGTGTTTTTCACATTGCCACTCTTCATATCTTCAAATACATTAAATTTTGAATGGAGACTTGCAGATTCAAAATTCTGAAATAAATTTATTTGCAATTATACTAGTTGTTCATCTGTAGAATTCTCAACAAATTTGCAGGAAGTTTCAGTTTCTTATATTGACTTTTGAATGTTTAATTTTACCCCAAGTGTTGTTTATATTTAAAGAAAATGCAGTTTACATGTTGTTCACCTTGTACAAGTAAATGCACTGTTGTACTTTAAATTCAGAAAATAATATGATATTTTTATTGTGAATAATGTGACTGAATGATAATCGCAAAAATAAGGACTCACATTCTATATTCTTTAAACTACATTTGTATACATACATATTTTTTTTAATCACATTTTTTTATCTCGCATTTTAGAGTGAAGTTTCAAAATTGCAATAATAAATGAATACAATAATTTCTGAATTTACAGTATTTGATAATGAACTTATTTGACTTGTCTAGTAGATATAAGAAATACATGTCGTAAGTGTAAATTTTTTATTTTAGACAATATGAAGAAAGAGAACTTCAAATACAACAAGAAAGAGCAAAGAAAAGATTGGAATTTGAAAATCAGAAGTTCAGACTACAAAACCAAATAGAATTTGAGAGATCAAGAGATACTATTGGTATTTTTGTATTATCCAGTTATCCATGGTTCAGTCTTGTTTTTAATTCATTTCATTGTATTTTCCAGTACACATAGTAGTGAATGCCTAAAGGAAGTAATGGACTTTTAAAAACATTTGCTTGTTTTTCTCCTCGGATATGTATCTTTCAAATGAAATTTAAAGCCACCTTAAATTAATTCTCTGGCTCTGAAGCCGTTCATTTTGCTTGGGAAGATGCAGTTGGCAGGTATGTTATTTTTTCATTCTATTGAAGGAAAAATAGGAGGGGTCAAGACTATAAATGCACATGTAGTCTCTTTGCTGAAGGCCAGTTACATTTTAAAGTATAAATGATATAGCTACAAAAGGCAAAATTTTCCCTCCCTACCCATAGTGAAACTTTTGCCCTTTTGTGTCGCCTGCACACAAAGTGTGGGGCAACATATAGGTATCACTTTAGTCGTCTTGCGTCGTCTGCATCACACTTTTCTCTGCAACCACTAAAGGGAATGATTAGATATTTGGTAAATAGCTTAGCGTGGTGACTTGTACGGTGTCTCCCTTTTTCAGGTTTATCAGATTTCAACTTCCTGTTTACCAAGACTTTGAATTTTTCACATAACAGTGTTCATATACAATTTTTGGTGACACTTTTCTCTGCAACCACTGGAGGGAAAGATTTTTTAGGTTGGTTTCCTCTTAATTACTGTGTCAAACACATTACAATGTCAAACAAATTATTGTGTCAAACATATTACTATGTCAAAAACATTATTGTGTCACACAAATACTAGAACCATGTTTATCTACAATGTTCTGTTGTCGACATGCAGGCAACACATGTCTTCCGGGGAAGACTCAAAGCTAAGTTTCCTGTAGAACAGTCTGTAAAAGGTTGGTTGAATTCAATCAAGGAGTAAAACATAAAAGAAATTGTGGTGACGGATGCAGATATCGATGCCAGACAACAAAAGTGATCCCTATATATTGCCTTGCTTAAAGCACGTGACATAAAAACAAAAGTAGAAAGAGAATTTTGAAACATGTAATCTAGAACAAACTTTGTTATGAAAAACCATTTTGTCTTGTTGAAAATGGGTTTGGAAAAGGACACCAGTAGCTAACGTGATTTTTTTCCACTTTTAAGAGGAATTTGGATTTTCAAAACCAGGATTTTTCCCATATTGCATTTTTTATACACATAAAATTCAGCTTTCTGCTTTATTTCTATGTTGGCAAAATCAGGTCTGCAACAGGAAATGATGGCAATCAATGGACAAACCCAATTTTACTGTAAATTCTGAAATTATTGCATGCATTTATGGTTGCAGTTTGTTATTTCTTTTTACAATAATGTGAGTTTAACTATTGAGACTTCATAAAACCTGTGATTGAATACTGCTGACAAAGTCAGAAATATGAGTTTTAATTATTGCTATTCTAATCATGTCGCAATTTTTGCAATGATAAAAACATTGCAATAATTTTTGAATTTACAGTATTTCAATCTACTAGCTGCTACACTATCTGTACTTTTCTACCAAAAATCATTTAGGGAAATTTTTGCATTTTGTTGGTGAAAGTTTTAAAAATTGGATTTTTTATTTTTTTCAGGCAGTATCTCAGAAAGATCCACCACACAATAATTTCTTCTTCTACAATGGTGTCAACGGGGAAGGCTTAGTTGACAAAATTAGCAGTTAATAAGAAAAAAAGTGCCAGACAATGAAATAGCAGAATCTGACTTCTTTGAAATATCATTCAAATGGAACTGCACTTGTTGACTGTTGAAAGCTGGGATGTAAACAGTATTCATGAGAGTTTTGAATTGTTGGCAATTTCAAGGGATAATAGAATACAATTCTTCAAGAATCAATTCTTTTCAAAGTGTTTCTTTTTCATTAGGCCTAGAAAAAAATGTGTGTTTCCGGTAACATAGTATTTCAAAATAGGGTCGGTCAGTCGGATATTTTTTTCATTTTATTTTTTATTTTTTC
>JAULBM010059155.1:0-20088 GCA_032357055.1 Geukensia granosissima
GGTCACTATGCTGAAAGGAATTTGAAGATACCAAAGGGGCAGACAGGAATTGTTAAGTCAAAAGACAGACAAGACCATGGCCAACAAAATGAAACGAAAACAAGCATAGAACACACAAAACTACACTGAAAACTAAAGCTAGAGTAACAAGAACCCTAAAAAGCAGGGTAAGTCCGGAAGGGTAAGCAACTCCTGCTCCACTAGTGGCACACGTCGGGTTACTCAGTAGACAAAGCCGGTGTATAGTCACAATCAATGTTAGTCACAACCGGTATAGGAACGGATTTGAAGCCCGACAGAGGGAAGGTATCCATTGTCATTTGTAAAATGGAGATTTCATGCCGCTCAACTAAATCATGATGGCGACTGAAAAATTTCCGAAGTGATGACTCTAATCTTTCCCTGAGAAACTCTTGTCTCAGTAGCTTTCTTGTCAGCTGCAAACCTTTATCAATAAAATCCTGTTAGAAAGCACAAGCCCTGGAATAGGGTATCAACTGATATACGTATGCAGATGTTGCTGGAATGTTCCTAGTTATGAACAAAAAGATCATTGGTCCAAAAGTTAGCTTATCCAAAGTATCATATTGCAAGATCGGAGAAAAAGAGGATGGGAGACAGATTATATGACTGTAACTGAAAAAATGTGGAAATAACAGGATAAACAATTAAGCCATATGACCTAAAAACAGTTATCACAAGGTTTTTTAATTGCTTTGAGCAATGAAAATATGCAATTCATTTTACTTGTTCAAAAAAGTCTACCTCTTTTCCCTATTGGCTGGCTCTCTCATTGTGACAGATTTGTGTTGGTCAGCTAACTGAAAAAAACCTCGCCATAAAAATATATTTAAATCAGTCAGAGTATTTACCATTTTAAAACTATAATACAACAATTAATAAATCTCTATCAGAAATGATGCGAAGTGCGAATTTCCCTTGCAAATATTGTACTATTTTAGGCAATAGGTTATTTAAATAGTGTTCACAGAATCAGCTGATTAACTCAGACATGGAAGATATTACATGTTCCAGGTTAAATGGAACAAAGAAAATAACTGAAACAAAAAAATAAACGAAACATAAACGCAATTAAATCCTTTGTTTAGTGTGACCAGTAGAGAAGATTTCGAAGATACCAAAAAGGGCAGACAGAAAAATCAGAATACAAACACGACCATGTCCAACGAAAATGATACAAAAGACGCACATAGTACGCAAAACACTACAATGAAAACTAAAGGTACGAACCCCATAAAAAACAGGGTTAGTTCAAATGCCGTGGAAGGGTTAAGTTATATTTAAACTCAAATATTTGATGAAATAAATCGGTTTTCCTATATTAGTTCCCCAGTTTAACTAGGAATTGTTTCCAAAATGAGATTGCTTTGAAAATCGATTTAAAGTTTTGGCCGCATCTAAACGACTAAAACCTCCCAGTGATTGACAAATATATTTAGAAACGGTGAAAAACTCATCGTATAAATATGAACGAAACGACCAAAGTTGCCCTATGATTTAATCAAACTGATAGTTTTGCCTTCCTAAGGCTTGATGTCATCACAACCGATCATTGCGAAAGGCGAAGATTGTGGTAGCGTCAACTTGTTTGCGGTGTTCGAGTGGTTATAGACTACTGATATTTTATATGATATGGTGTTTTGGTTAGTGTAACTAGAATCCAATTTATGGTCCCGAAACTCAAAGTACAAACTGCGAGTGGGTGGTTGATTTACAGAAGCTATTTACCAAACATGGATCCGTCTTGATGTTTTGAGAAGGATTTCAGTACCAATAAACATGATCGCTGTGGCAACCATTAAATTTTGATGATCATGAATTGAGCCGAGTAGTTTCCTTTAAATTGTTGTTAGTGCCAGCAACTGATCTCTATTTATAAAATTATTTACGTGTATACATGGACGTATAAGTCGTTTTACAATAATGCCATACACAAGTTCATGTTGATCATGGAAAGGTCATTTTGTATCTTTCCTCATTGTTTACTTTGAAGTGAACATGGACATAAAAAATCCGTAGTTGTCTTCTTTTAAGCTGATTTAGGTTTAAATTATTAAGATAATCATCAATTCGAGCAGTGTTTAGTACAAAACGATTATCTCAATAGTGGAAGCTGATAGTTCTGGTTCTTTGATTTGCAAGAGCCCTTACTGAAAATAGCTTCATATGAGTTAAGAAACAGTCAAAATTGGTTATTGGAATATACTTAAAAGCAATGTAGTTCCAAGCAAAAAAATGAAGTGATCTCAGGTTGTCCGAAAGAGTAAGTTGTTGCGCTCTTTTAAAAAGCATTCACTACGTTGCAAATTTTTAAATCCGGTAAAAGTTAATGCAGGGAAGGATTTAATGATATTGTACTACGATGAAAATTACAGCACCATGTTACACTGCCACAGTTGAGGACAAGGTCCGTGTTCAGCTAAGAAACGAATATTCTATATCATGTTAACCGTAAAACATCAGACGTGACGAAATCATCAGAGGACTTGTTTCTGTGTCAATAGATGAGTTCTGACGGAAAATAACTGAATTGGACACATGGAGGAGCACAATCAGTGCATACTGGATGTCGGGAAAACCGTCTTCTGGGCAAATGTGTTGTCATGAAGGAAGTTTATCATATTTATCATATCTTCCTAAGTTTATTTATTCTTTGATTTTGTGTGGAGCTGAACAAAGAATATCTCGTTTCTTCCGATGACATTGTCTTTGCATCGTTTGCCTTCGTTCTTTCTAAAAATAATTAGGAATTAGATCTTTAAATTGTGGATTCAGAAGGGCAGGTGGTTTGGCTGTTTAAAGGGTAGAATAGTTAAAAAAATGTTTCGATGCTTTTCCAAGAGGACAGCGATCTTCAGTTTAAAATTTCCATGAAGCTTTTGAAGTTCTTACGTAACAACATTTAATAGAATTCCAGTTATTGCATGAATAGTAGATGTCACAATATATCTTGCGGAATGCCTGGCCATGAACCATAGTTGGTGGTGTGGTAGGATAAAGCAACACTCCATGTAAGAAAAACACCCCTTTTGTACATTTTGAAAAAGAGGCAATGGAGGCCTATTTATTTTATGCAGTCCGTTACTCTGATGGGTCCCATCTCATTCCCCTTTTATCTGCAATCGTTTTTTGATTATTTTTTAACTTGTTCATATCCTCAATGTTCATAAAATATTTGTTGCTGGACATTAAACAACCAACAATCAATCGACAATTAAGCAGTCGTATGAAATGACGGATGTATTTTCTATATGCAGTTGCAGTAATCGTTCATGCCGTAAAAAGTTTAATTTTCAAATTTTCGTAACTCTCATTTTTGATATGTAACACAGATTGGACAAAAACCTAACGTTTATATTGTTTTCTTAATTTCGAGTTCTATAAGATATATCTTATCAAGACAGTAAATTTGCACAACTATGACATGGCACGTGGAACAAATCATAAAAATCTGTAATGAATCTGTAGAACGGGGCAACATTTATGACACATTGCGATGCCTTGCTCCAAACGTCACGAACCAATATTTTCATTTAACTTTAATTTGCTCCTAATTCATATGGTGAATGAACTTGAACCAAAGATACATTGAAATCATCTTTAATGCTGGTATCAATATAAAGAAGACAAATGTGGTACAAAATTTGTCATCCTGTCTTTCCATCTGTTTTGAAGATTCATAACACAAACTTAATAAATTTTAACAATGTTGATTCCTTGATAAAAGAAAAACCTCTATTCTGTCTTTCCAATAAATTAAAAATAAATGATAATTTTATTCAGCGATTAATAAATTGATTGTTTGGTGTCTAACGCCACGTCAGTAGTATTTCAGTGGCGGGAAGCGATTAATACAACTAACAGTTTTAGGTTGCACTTACCAATTAAAATTTTGCATGACAAATAAAATGTAAGGCAGGTTTTAGGCTTCCTTTTGTGTTTGTTTTAGCTATGATGTCTATACATGTATATATATTTCAAATATTCATGCCTCATAGATTTGCTGGATATGGGTAATTTGTTTCCATAGCAACCAAACTGCTAATATTTCCCTTTAAATCACAAGGTTTTGGCTAATGCTCAGCAGATTTTGACATCTCAGTAAGGTAAGAAAGGAAATTTCAATCCACATCTGTTATAGCTTTCTGGAAAGGATACTTACTCCAGTTTCAATAAATAAAATAAAAAACATAGGCTTTTCAGCTCATTTTCTCACAAAATGTGGGAATTTGTTATCACAGGAAATTGCAAGGAGCTGTATAATTATACAACATTAAAACTTGTCCGGTACGGAACCAGCTTATTCCGAACCCATTTCAAGCTGTATGAATGACTAAAACTGAAATATGGAAACAGATATATTAACAAAAAACACAATTAACCACCACATCAACCAACTTTCACATTCTAATGCACTTCTGTCTCCTAATTGGTAAGTGCAACCTAATTCTAAAGACGCCAATCAAAGATAGATATAAATTTTACGTACTACAATAAGACAGCGTTTAAAAAAACTTTTAGTTGTACTGCGACATCTGCTACTGGCCTCGGTACCTCCAAAAAGAACAAACACAATTGTATTCAACACTATCAAGATTTATGTGGAATATGACACGCGAATCCTCTTTTAATTTTTTTTCATAAAATTAGACAAAAAAACTATAAAAAATTAAACTCATATTACAACTAACAATGTTGTCCCTGTCTGACATGTAAGCATTACTTCGATGTCAGTCGAGACAATATTCAGAATTTAAGAGTATTTTACCACATTAAAAAAGACAAAGTAGATTGAATCGAACTAAACTGAATACCACAACGTTCCTACAAATACGTTCATATCCCGGTTATGTCTAACATCGATTGTGACTAAACACTGGGCTTGACTTTAAAGTTACACGACGGTGACACTAGTTTAGCAGGAGTTGCTAACCCTCTCGGGGCACCTAAAATCCCCCTTGTTTTTGAAGGGTTCGAGTGACTCCAGCTTTTGTTTTTAGTGAAGTGTTTCGTGTATTATGTTTGTATTTCGTTTAATTTGTTTGTAATGGTCTTGTCCGTCTTCTGACATTACGATTTCTTTCTGCATCTTTGCTATCCTTGAATCCTTTTTTCTATGCACTAATTGTCTACAATACATGTAACCTTTTTAAATGGACCAAAAATAAATTATCGTTTTTCCCGATTAGTGCACTGGCTAAAATATAAAATATAATTTTCGAACACTATAATAAAGTTTACAAAACACTGGTTTAGGTTATTTTTGTATTTAAAAATCTATTGAATTTCTGGACAAACATAATTCCATTGATCACGCTATCTATTTTTTTCCACACTTTACTTTCTTCTTGGCTATTTATACCATTCTTGGACACACAGTCCAGCATGAACTACACCCTCATTCTGATAGAAACATTTGTTTCTGAATATGTGATAGCAACAGAAACATGCAAATGATATTCCTATTAGATTTCAATCTGTTTGAATCTGCTTTGTAACCATAGTAAGAGGTCAAAGCAGTAGATAATCTAACTAAGTGTTTAAAGATTTTAAATTTAACTATATGAGGTAAATGTCAGAGAGACCGCACTACATCCGCGAGAAGAAATCTAGAGGTCTTCAAAAGGGTGAAATTCCTCTTCTTATGAAAAACTCTAAATCGCCCACACAAATTTAACACAAACACAAAAACCACGTATTATTTTTATTGTTCTTGTTGTTGTTTTTCAATGTCGATCTTAAAATAAAATCCATTTCAACTGCAATTATCGTGTGTATTTATTGTTGTTTTGTCACACCACTGTCCCAGGTTAGGGGCCAGTTGAGCGTTCCAAACTTGGTAAACCCCGCCACATACTTAATGTGCCTACTCAAGCCAGGAATTTGAACTGCAGTGGTTGTTGTTTAAATAGTCATTTATGTTATTCGTTCACCATTTCTTTCATAGATTAGGTCGATTGTCGTGATTTAGCAATAGTTTCATATTTTGGGGCCTTTTACCGCTTACGTCATGGCATGGACTCATTATTCAAGACCGTAATCAGACCTGTTGAAGTTCAATTTCGACAGTTATTTTGTAATAGCTGCTCATGGACAACCATATAAAAATAGGAGATGTGGCATTATTGTCCATGAGACATTCCAGTTGAAGGTGAAGTTTAACGTTTGCCTTTCCAAGTCAGGTTTGTGGTCATCGGTTTGTGTATGTGTTAAATTTATTTGGGGCGATTTTTAGCTTTTCACAAAGAGGAAATTCACCCATGTCGCATTTCATGAAATTTTAACGCTCCACAAGTAGTAGAGAAATGGGTTTTCATAACATTTATTTCAAGAGTTTACAGTGAGAGTTTTTATAGCAGTTTTAGCACTATTTGATAAAATTGTGACGTAGTGCTTGTGCATTTTCAAGGGCAGAAATAAACCAAGAACGTAAGGGAGTTTTATGTAGTTTAGGACACCATTATGAAGGAAAACTGATGTATGTCGGCAACGTGAAAGATACACATTATATATATGTCGGAAACATATAAACCGTTATAAAATCTGACTGTATACCTAATTTGATTGTGATTTGGCAACGGCTTTGTCTAATGAGTAACATGACGGTTGCCATTAGTGAAGCAGGAGTTGCGAACACTTCCGGGGTACTTGAATTGTAGGGTTTGTGTGACTCAAGCATTCATTTTAGTGCAGTGTTTTGTATCAATGTGTTGGTCTTTCGTTTCTTTTTGTTGGTCATGGTCTTGTCTGTCTTCCGGCTTAACGGTTTTAGTCTGCCCATTTGATGTCGTCCAATTCTTTTCAATCACGAATTAAATCATTAGAGAAAAACAGTTATGAAAATGTTTCCTCTTACACGGTTTTCAGTGTAATATAATTAAACCTGTTCTGACCATTACCAAATGCAGTTCTTATAAACCTGGCTACAATAACATAATAAATGTTTCCCTCTTAATTCGAATTGTCAAAGTATCATACAGTTACATCGCTTACTCCCAACAAACTTTGAATATGCTGTACATTGTCTTGTATTGCTTCAACCACTAGCTCAATATCGGGAGAGTCATATTTCCGGAAACCAAAACATTTCCTATCTGGTGGGTTTACTTCATAAACCTTTTGAAATTCTTCCTCTGATAGATTGTAGGTTTTCATTTCAAACCAGTAGTCCTTCCGACATTTTCGATAATGATGCAGCGAGATGTCCATAGGAGGAAAAATGTATCTGCAAAGAGAAAGAAAATTGAATTCCACACATAACAGAGCTTATATAGGGATATACAACTGATCGCACCTTGCTCAAATTTTTATTTGAAAATATTTAAAATTCCTGTGAGATTTTTTGCGCAATCCCATTTGTCGGCTAAAATTATTATTGCTTAGATGAAGAACATTCCAATTTTTGCTGTGAGTTAATTTAAAGGTAAATTTAGTTTTTGCTATGTATCATATTTTTTCTTTAATTAAAAAAAATATCATCATTTGTTAAACAACGACGTCAGATCATTGTCATCCAAGGGGTCTTTTTTCCCATTTGTTAATATGATGTCTTCTTTTCTTTTTTTGAGAAAAAAATTCATTCTTTACTTCTTCTACTTGGACTACTTAAAGGTGAGCACTGTTTACGGAATACCGCTCCATCCTCACTAGTTAACCTAAAAACATTTAACTATCTAATCTTTATTTAAAGTAAAATTCATTATGTTTTCCTTTATATTTGACAATTATCGCGCAGGTCAACTATTGACGCAATCTGCCATTTTGTTAGACAGGCAAATTCAATAAAACGACAAAGACGAAAAGCATAACAACATCTTTCTAGAATTCGGTGGACAAGCTTTCCGTTTGTGGTCCAAATGGCACAATCGTGTGCAATTACTTGTAGCAACTGGCTTTACCTAAGCCGCAAAAATCTGGAGGGACTTTTAATAAAATATTTATTTATTCTGTTGCAACATGATTCAAAAGGGACAACAGTGATCATTAGATAGCCCTTGTACTGCAATTTTCTACAAGGTTTAAACAAATTGAAACAGTGGAGTAGGTTTTTATAAAGAAACTATCCAGTTGAAAGTTGATTATTTCCTCAACAGCCAAGTTTACACTCTCGTAGGATTTTGCAAAATGTTGTTCCTAGACTCTGTGTCTATATGATAGAAAAAGATGTCGAGCATCATGTTTAAGTTGCTTGCCTAATTATCATATTGCGGTCTGTTGATTACAATTTTGGGGGTATACTATTGGACGTTTATTTTTGTCCAAGTTATTTTTCTTCAACAATGTGTTTCGGATTCTAACGTAATCCATCCTAACGTATTAATAGTTATGACTATAAATGGATTGGCAAGTTTTCAGTACACAAGAATCAATACATACCTTTTGAATCCATCTAATGGTTTAAAATGATGAACATTTACTGAACCTATTTCCACACGTGTTGGCATATAAATATTTTTAACTCTGTCATATACAGGTGCAGTGCTTTGAATATACTTTCCCAAGAATAGTCTGCTTGATTGATTGGAGGGCTTCCATGAGGTCATATGCATCTTGGTGTACATGGTAATTCCTGCGACATTTGTAGTAAAATATCTATCCTTGTAAACATAAATTAGATACACTTCAACTGCAGAGCTATACCATAAAATGAATAATATTACCTGATGTTGGTATCTAGACAAACTCTATAAATGTTCAGTTGATGATTATCATGTTATTTCTGTGCTTTTTATTAGTTCTTTAATGCCATGCAGACAAGAATAGTTAAAAATCCTTATTCTAAGAAGAGTTCGGTTTTCTTTGTTCGAGTATATTTTTAATTTTTTGTTTTTAACCATCGGTTTTCCGCATAGCTTTAATATTTTAGAAATCTTCTTTCACTTCGTTATAGAAACCCTTCTGCATGTTTAATTGAATGACAACAATAATCGTATAGTTTTATAAACACCGTTTAGAGGATGCCGCTCCTAGAGGGCTGTTTGTCGCCACAATAACGACAGCCTAGTACACAGCAAGCATTTTACAGCTTGTCGTAGGGTGTGGACATGTGTCCATTATTTAAGGTAGTAGGGCAACCTCTAGGAGTTGGTGATTTACGTTCTGGATGGCTGTCTCATAGACAATCATATCACATCTCGTTTCTTGTGAATTGATACCTTTTTTACATTTTTATCAATAAATCAATTAAATGTCCTTAAGTCAAGGATTTTTTTGCTTACGGTTTGCAAGTTTTTTTTAGTCGAATTTCCTTTTTCAAGTATAATTTATATGCATTTCAAAAAAAGTATTGCCTTTCCGTACGGCTTTCTCCAATAGTTCTGGTCCTGAAGGTACTTATAAGGATCCGCCTCCATATGAATGATATACTACCAATGTGGTGTTAAACAACAATCAATCAATCAACCAATGACACCAATGAAGCTAGTTTAAATTCAGTGAGAACGGTATTCAATTTATGAGCTGCGTCAAACAGAAACAAGCTATTTACAATTCAAATCTGTCTTCAGAATTACAACCTACAATTCTGTATCCCCAAATCAAATCTTTAGGGAAAATATTATTGTAAAATACTTACTTGCCCGAAAAGGCTGCCACTTCAATATCTGTTTTGGTGTTTAGATTAATGATTCACTAACATTTTTTTCTGATGGGTTCGATTATTATCAAATTATCATACCTCTCAACCGGTTTTACAGAAAGTGATTCACAACAGAACGTACAGACAAACGTGATTTTGCTTACATTTTTTAAAATCAATTTTGACTAGAATTAAAATTCAATGAATTAGGCGAAACCAGGCATGTGCTTTAAAATCAAAGAAACTGGAATGTAGAAATTATGGCTGTAATTTTACTTTTAATACAGGTTTAAAGAAAATCACCAAAAAATACAAAATTACCAATGTTAAATACATATTGAAAGTTAAGGTATGCTATATGTACATTTCAAGGAGTAACCTCTCATCAGTAGCATTAAACCGAAACACAGGAAGTCAAAGATCCAAACATTGCAAAAGAAGTACTCAAATTCAAACAAATCGAAATGGGAAGCCAAATCCGACGGCAGGGACAACTACTAAGAGCATTACTTTTCGAGACCTTTCCGTATTTTCAGTGTTTTAGAATTTTAGCAAATGCAGCAAATTTCTGTAAAAACATTGTTTGATAAATTTCATGTCAGACCAGTCTGACAACTGGGCTGGTGAATACCATCGGGGACCAATGATTCACCAGCAGAGGCATCGACCCAGTGGTTTCAAAATACAAATTTACCAATGTTAAATAAATAAATACAGATAATTTAGGTATGCTTTATGTACATTTTAAGGAATAACCTCTCATCAGTAGCATTAGAACCGAAACACAGAAATAAAAAAAATCCAAACATAGCAAAAGAAGCACTCAAATCCAAACAAATCGAAATGGGAAACCAAATTCGACGACAGGGACAACTAGAAAGTGCATTTCTTTTCGAGGCCTTTCCGTATTGTCAATGTTTTAGAATTTTATCAAATGCAGCAAATTTCTGTAAAACACAGAAAAACAACAACTGCTTAAATTTAAATACCAACAAAATAAATACTGATATTTTATTGGATTTTGATGCAATCGCTTCATGTTCATGAAACTTTTTATTCCGTAAGTTTAAAATAAAATTAAGGTTTCTTTCATTAAACCATTTACACTATCCTTAAGTTAGAGGTAAACAGATAGGGGATTGTAAATCTTAACAACAGTCTACGGTTTCCTGACCGGCGGGGCAAGGCTGAACTATTAGATGCATTGTTTCATATGACCGCTTCTATTAATGACAGAACATATAACAACAATGTTATTTGTAAATTTCCCGGATAGTTTTGTTTATATTTTGCTTATCGGCGTTCACGACGTTATAAACTTTTTATTAAATTCATAAAAGTTGTTTTAACTGATCTTTCTATTATTCGCCCCTATCGTGTCTGATTAAGATAAACTTAGAAAAGCGCTTTACACGCAGTTACATTTGGCTTTGAATATTTATGAACGATTGTTGGATTGTATCTTTCTGGCATATAATTTAAACAAAACAAAAGCTTTTTGGATAAATTGAACATTATCTTACGTAGATCGAATGCGACTTTTTATTCATCAACACCGTCATTGCAAAAAGGGGATAGGGCATAAAAACATATATTTTTACCCATTTAAAAAATTTTTTCAGGTATGCTGGACAGAAACCCTCTTTTTAGTCTTGTCATATAAGTAAACAATGTAAAAAGAGGTAACAAATAAACATATAACAACGACATCCACTGGTTTACAGGTTTCTTGCTTTCAACCGGCACATAAAGTATGTGTCGGGATCAAACATGTTTTTGTGTACTAAAATCTCCTCCTAACCTGGGACTGTGTTGGGACAAAACGACATAAACTCTCCTCCTAACCTGGGACAGTGTTGGGACAAAACGACATAAACTCTCCTCCTAACCTGGGACAGTGTTGGGACAAACCGACATAAACTCTCCTCCTAACCTGGGACAGTGTTGGGACAAAACGACATAAACTCTCCTCTTAACCTTGGACAGTGTTGGGACAAAACGACATAAACTCTCCTCCTAACCTGGGACAGTGTTGGGACAAAACGACATAAAAACAAGCTTCAAAATCCATCAGCATAAAGCTGAACTTAATGAAATCTGTTGAAATGTTATATACTTTTTCATTTAAATTCATTAAGTTACTTTTTCATCATGTCAACGCGAATTAGCGATTCATTCGTCATTCTTGCTATTTTTATATTATATGTTAACTAATCAAATAAAAGTTTTGAAGATGTACACTGTACATGAAATACAACTTAAATGAATTGATACAGCGACTTACCAGAAATCGTTTTAAAACGAATCCATATTTCGTCACATTAGGAATAACAAATTCATCTTTATCGAGTACTAAAACATACTTGTATTGAAAGAGACGTATGTGGCAATCATTAATGAAAACTTGCAGATCAGTCCATGCTCTGTCATTCGTTTCACCAACATTACGTGGAAATTTATCTAAAATATTTGGATGTTTTGGTTATAATTGATATGCTTCTGACTAGTGTTTCTTTTTGGCAAGAAAAAATGTAAAACAACAATTTGAAGCTGTTCATACTTCCGCAGAACTCAAGTTCTACCCGATTGTTGAGTCGTTCGTACATGTACTCTATGTTGTTCTCGAGTTTGCTTTGTGTCTCTACATCATTTTTTGTTAACGTTTGGATGAAGACACTTCAGTTTCAGACATACTTATTAATTTATACACTTTTACACTTTCTTGTTTTAAAACACAGGTTTATGCTATTTTAAACATTAGATTGTATTCATGTTGCAGCAGAATTGCATGGCTTACATCATATGTGCTTTATATGCAAAACTACAGGACTTCTTATGTATCAAGGCCTCGTAATGCAAACAGACGATAAATGAATTATTGTTGAAGAAGGACTGGTGTGAACAATAAATAAAAATTACCATCTGTAATACCATGTATAGCTGCTAAACAGAAACCTTTTTGCAGAATGTATACATAATTGTAACTTTTGCAGATTGTATACATAATTGTAACTTTTGCAGAATGTATACATAATTGTAACAGAAAAAACGATTTTGGTTTGGATTAGAAAAGATTAAAATCTCCAATAATCACAAAATATTAAATATCCATGCCACATTTTGAAGATATGGTGTTAAAGTCAGAGAGACTTTACTCCAAAAACAGAAAAACAGATGTAATTTACAAATTTATAGGTCTCCGCAATGCCTTCAACAAGGGTGGAATTTCACGTCTTGTGAAAAGCTCTAAATCACAATAAATGACAAGTATATACGTAAAAATCATTCTGCTCTTACCACATGTAATGCAACAAAACATTGAACGGAAAGACAAACCTATGGCTACAATTCCTGACTTGGGACAGGCACATGAAACAGGTGGTGGGCTTTAACTAGTTTAGTTCGATCCCAAACCTCCCCTAACAATTGATCAAAGAAAAAATTGAGTAACAGAAGAACTATAAAATCAGACAAAAATTCACCCAATCCAAATTTGAAGTACTTGAATTACAATAAATATACTTAATATAAAAATAAATTAGAAAAAGATACATTCCTTATTAATGCGTAGTTAATAAAATAAGCTCATGCTAACGGAATCCTGATAATAAGACCACATAACGTCATCAAACAATATGTCTGATGATCAAATACTGTGTTGTAAAGACAAGATGGATTCAATGTCAAATATATACTCATATATATAGCACTTACCCTTTTCTGGAAAATCAATATCGTAAATAACTGTTGCGAAGCCAATAGATTCATAGTACTTAAGAACTTTCACGGCGTCTAGGTTTAACTGATACGTATAGGTCAAGACCTTATTCACGCCTAACAGTCGAAGAACTTCAAACCATTCTATTAATCTTTCAGCATTTGCACTATGGTACGTTAGTTTTCCACATACGGCTATATCAAATTTATTCTTCAAGTTTTGAAAACTCGGTTTTATATAATGACTTTGGTTTAAACTACATATATTGTTCTCCGAAATCAATGACACACTCTGTATGGATGACAAATTCGCACGCACAGGACAAATATAGAGCACAGAATTGACATCCGCATTCTGACTTTTAATCTTTTTAAACAGATTTGCGATTAATAAAGAACCGTTTTTCATGTACAAACAACAGGATAAATACGAATTGGATACATTCCTAATTTCCCATACAATTAGGACTACCTTTTTTTCATTGTCGAGACCAGCTTTCAATTCGTTAAAAAGAAATGCCGAAAATATATAAACACCAGTGGTAGGTGTGTTTGTATAAACAGCTCCGAATTTGTTCGAACGAATATCTTGTTGGTAGAAAACCGAGTGAGATGGGCGAGGTTTATTAAAATTGTTAATTAATATGATTTTCTTATTTTTGACATCGTACCCAAGTTCAACACTTTCATCCGGTTTTATCATTGTTACACGCTTGTCGTTGGAACGAACAGAAATGTAATCCAAAGTCCCAAGCAGTACTCTAGTGCCTTTCTTCATTTCCTTTGCTCTTGTGATCACAGAAGTATTACTGTTCCAGAATGTATAAATATTTTGATAACAAACAAATAGATATAACATACTTATTATCCACAAGATTACACCAATTTTCATTATTCGTTTCAAACTTTCTAACATTTTAAACTTAAACAATATATTTACAACGTAAATTTTCATCCGATGTAATCTTTTAAAATGTTACAATTGATCTTGCTAATCAATCAGTCAATCAATTACAAGAAGGCAAAAAAATTAAATAAATACATACAAACAAAGCAAGCTGGTGGTTTACCCATTTAGCACTTTTAACCAAAATCTGTTACATTTTGGTAGAAATGCTCTTAGTCATTTTGTAATATTGTTTAATTTTGAAACGATACGTGTATGTTGTCACATATGGATATCTGCTATCGATTTAAGTGTCGAATTGTAATTGATTAAATACTACCTATGAATGAAAATTTTATCAGTTACAATGAAACAATCGCATGTGATTATATCTTTATTGAATTATTAGAAAAAAATTGATGACCACATTTTGTGTAGTGCATGACAAAATAATGAAAAAGCACGTTTAAAGAGTAGGTACGTTAAGCCCCATATTTGGCCCAAATTTTTGAATTTGTGACACAATAATAAGTTGTTGTGAAAATGCTGTTTAATAATCGTCTTTTAATATTTCATTACATTTTCTTGTATACTTTTCCTCGTTTCGACAAAATGAAAGGGTATATTTGACTAACTTGATACGGAATTTAACATTTTCGGTACAAATACTCAATTTTTGGAGGTGTTTTGTTCAAAATAGATATGATCGCACAGAAACATCACAAGAATATTTTAACCAAATATTTGTACTTGATAGATCTTTAATTATGCAAAGTTTGGTTGTGATGTTTTTGTGCGAATCAACAAAAATATATCAAATAATGTAATAAATTAAGTAATTTCTTAGTATTTTAATATTTAAAGCAACTTCCATGTGCCATGTGTCCGTTGTAAAACCAATTAAACTAAAAATTCTGTTGAATTTTCTTTTTATAGACATTATTCAATACAAAAAATATGAAATTATAGATTAGCCAATTTTAATTTTTTAGCCAAATTCTTGGGCCAAAAATGGGCCTTAACGACCCTTGTCCTTTTTAAAGTTTTCCCCGTTTCGATCTTAACTGGAGATTAATGCTAAAGGGATGAAAACTTATGAGTTGCACTCGAGGTACCGGAGTAATGTCGTTCATTAAACTGTTCTCAACAATGTCCCAAAAACGTTCACCTGCTTAAGGTGAAAATTAATGGACAAGTAACCTCTCTTGAAATTAAAATCCTTCCAACATATTAATTTTGATTTATGTAAGAAAACGTCTATTTTGTTTTCACTGATTCAAGATTCAACAATACATCCGAAATAAAACAGAAAGCAAACATATGCATTTTCAAAATAACTTTTTCAAAAGGTCCTCTGTACAACTGACTAATTTGTACATATATATGTTATACAAATTTAATAAATGAAAACGGCACCATTTTTTGTTAGGGGCCTTTTAGTTGATTTAAACTTACCTGTACAGATCACTGTATCCTATCACCTATACGGCGCGAGTTCGCGCCTGGGTTTGTACCGTACAAAAACGGGTTGCGTTTAACTCGCATCGCACGTGATAAGGTTTGACAGTTACATGTCGGTGGTTCTCTCCGCATACTCTGGCTTCCTCCACCAGTAAAACTGACCGTCGCGATATGATTGAAATATTGTTGAAAGTGGTGTTAACCCCAATTAAACAAACAAACATTTTTCTGTTTATTTTCTGAAAGTATAATAATCAAATAAATAAAAGGGAAGTTATAGGGTCAATGTAAAGGAGACTACACTCCATCTCTTTAAAAACCGGAGAAAATTTTTGAATCAATAGGTCTGCGCAAGGCCTTCAACAAGATGGAAACTCATCTCAATGCTTGTTACGAGCTCTGGATACCTTAAAACAAAACAAAAAACCTGCATAAGTGATATAAAGCAAATTTCCCTATAATGCTATACCTATAAATACAAAAAGCAACGTAAAAGACGAACTCGACTCATGACTTGTGACAGAAACATGATTCATTTAACATGCATGTTTTGCTTGTACCAAACCCTCCCCACCATCTAGGTCACAGACAACGTCAAAGCAAACAAAAGCTCTCTTTACAGATTTTATTGATTTTTTTTTCTAGATCCACAATTTGACAACACTCTTAATAAACCAAGATATGTTCCCAACCAATAGTTTAGAGAAAAAGAACCATGACATAAAAAACTTATCTTTCATTTTCATGATCGCCTTTATTATGACACAATTGGAAAATCATGAATTATAGGTGAGTTAAACCTATAATTTTTTCTGAAACAAATTAGCCTCAAATGAAACGTTCTAAAACAAGTGGATGCAACACAATATATGTGAAAAAACAACCACTCCCAATTCCCATTGATTGATTTGTAGAATGTTGATTAACGTCAATCGGCAGATATTTCATGCATATTCACGACGATAGAAAATTAATGAGTGATGAAGGAGATACCCATAGACAATCATACCACAGGAGTTGCTTTCCAATGGTTATAATTGTGTATTTACTAATTTATTTTGTTACCCGTGTGTGTTTTGTATCACACCTTGAATCCCAGGCTAACCCAGTAACGAGCCAAGAGGATAAAATAAGCATTCTGAAAGACACCAGGCCGGCAATTTACAGAGCTTGACCGACAAACTGAGTTTGAAAGCAGCTCACGAATTAAAGCAACAAACAGTCATCTGGAAAACATTCCGCCTTACCCATACACATCATTCTGATTGATCTGACCAATATTTAGTCTTTCTCCTAAATGCTGCATGCATGCTTAACGGAGCAGCAGTAAATACTAATTTTAATGTTCGAACCCATTGCTACCACCTGCCGCAGCAAAGGAGAGCTTGCAGAACGTTACTCCACCGAGGCGGTCAAATTCCTGTTGATGAGTAAAAATTACAAGAATAAAACATCTACGCCAGTAAAATTGTCCAAAATGAATATCTTGATTTGTCAGAAGAAATTATAAAACAAAAAAAAAAACCAAAACAGAGTTGACAATACAAACACACTTTTAAGTCCGTACACATAATAGAGTACAAAGGTTTAAAGGATATTTGAATATTTACAATTCAATGATGCTACGAAACATACATTGAACACTTTAAAATCTGGTTTTGACATTGTATGGTAATGATTATTCATAGGGTAAATTTTTATGTGACAATTTTTACACATCTGGGAATAAATTTGACACCACCAAAAATAAAAAATAAGAAATCTTAGATGACATTTCGACATTTTATAATGTTTAGATGTCAAAATTATCACTTCACCAAGAAATTTTTCTTCAAGTAGAAATCAGATATTTATGATCACACTGAAGTTCTATTGGACTTTCAATTTTTTATGGGGCCCAATATTTAAACAGGATTTGAAAAGAAAATCACAACTGAAACAAATGTAATTGTAATGCGTACAATTTGATGGGTGAATGTAGAATGATAAACAGTATGTGAATTTTGAAGCAATGTTTAAACCTAACAACTATTGATATAAAATAACATCAATTATTTTAACAAAATTGACAATCGACAATGCATTTAAGACTTTACAAATGCAAACATATGTTTGTTTCACTATAAATTTTAGAGATTTAAAAATCCTTTATTATTACACAAGTGCAATCATATATGATTCCTCTGTTGTGGTAATTTTTGAACAATTTGTTTCAGTTTGGTATTTCAAATACACATTTAATAAAAAGTGACTCTTTTATTAAATTCAAGAATGGGAAAAAGAGAGCCAAAGTTTGCATTTATATACATTTTTAGTTTTTGCAAAAGGAAGAAAATATTCATTACATCGTAGTTATTTTGCAGCTATGAAGGCAATTTATAAAGCTATTGGGAGAGGGGTTCGGAATAGATAAAGAGTTTTCAACGTTTTCTAAGAACGGGTTATCTTAAACGTCTCCCCACACGGATTGTGAATTTAAACATCCCTCACAACCACGGACGCCCCTTTTAGAGGACTAGAGCCTCCAGGACGGAGCTACCTAGTATCTATTGTTTCTCCTACACAGCTTTTGCGAAGGGGGTTCAAGTATTTAAACATCCCGGCCGAACTAACGGACGCCCCATAAGCAGGGGTTCTACATGCAGGCGGAGAAACCGAATGTCCTAGTTCTATACCCCAACCGTCCTCATGGTTGCACAATATAAAGCTTTTGGGGTAGGGTTCGGAAGAGATAAAGAGTTTTCAACGTTTCTTAAGAACGGGTTATCTTAAACGTCTCCCCGCACGGGTTGTGAATTTAAACATCCCTTACATCCACGGACGCCCCTAATACTTATTGTTTCTCCAACACAGCCTTTGCGAAGTTGGCTGTTATACATCCCACCCGAACTAAGGGACTCCCCTTTTGCAGGGGTTCTACATGCAGGCGGAGAAATTGAACGTCCTATTTCTATACCCCAACCGTCATCAGGGTTGCACCGATTCTGTAACAACATTAAAACAATAGGTAAAATATATGAGAAGCTACATTCATATGGGGAGTGATATGAAAACCTGACGGACGGTGGATGACGTAGGGATGACTGCGATGTGTTCTTCCAAGAAATCATAGTACATGTACATGTATATTCGTGCAATCTTGATATTAAAGCATAATTTTGGCAAACAGGGGCCAGTTGTTCAAAGTTAACTTCAATAATAACAACACTGTATATATTTCAAGTCTAAAATTTGGCATGTTGAAACATCTTCAGCACTAGAACTTGTGTCCAAATTTTCACCAAAATAATACTGATCGTCACTGATAAGCACACATTTGAAAAAAGTGGTTAACCTTTGAACAACTGGACCCTGGCCACGTACCTTGTAAGCACATCTCCTCTTATATCATTCAATGGATTTCAATGAAACTTTATATGAAGATAAGACAAAATGTGAAGATTTCAACATAGGAACAATTTTCATCATTGCTCATTCAAGGGCAGATTATCCATGGGGAGCGGATATCTTTTGTGAGTTTTGCCCACACTGTCTTCTTTTTGTCAGAAGACAAACAAAATTGACCAAAGAAAGAGAAATTGAAGACACAACCATGACAACAGCAAACAAAATACTTCACAAAAAACTTGAGCAGCAGGAAGTTTATTAAAAGAATTTTGAGATCAGTTGCTCCGGAAAGGTGATCAGCTGCTCTTTCAATAGTGAAATCTGTTGTAGTCAATGCTGGTTACAGGTAACAATGGGTTATACTTAGTAACACACACTGTAAAAAAGGAAAAGTAATTATGACCATGGGAACATATTCTTTGCACATAATTCACAGAACTAAAATGCATTATTTATTTCACATAAAACACAATTTCAGCCAAACTATTGGAATGATCAGGAAATAAAATTCAATTTATATGCCCTGTTTAAAAAATTATGATTGTAACTTGTTTACCTACAGGCTGATGTAGAACTGCACTTTGCTGATGCTCCAGATCAGAAGAAAAAAGAAAACCAATATGCCAAGAGACCTGAAATCAAGGTACAATTTCAGATTGGATTTTCATAGAATAGTTGTTTTTATTTTACTAAAAAAATTGAAATAATTTTAATTCTTGAATTTTTATTTGAAAAGCTTCAGGGAATTTGAATATTTCTTCACTTGTTACTTGTAAATACTGGTGTTGTACAGTAATGCAAAGGCTTTGTGGCTACTCCTAGATTCAACAATTTTCCATCATTTCTTTACAAAATGGAATGTGGTCTCATTGATATATATAGGTATTGTTTTTCCACATTACTTATCTTTTCATTTGAAACGTTTTTACTACTGTCCGTTCTGAAAATCTTATGTCTATGACTTCTGTGGTTTTCATTTAATTGGATAAGAATTCAATAGTAAAAAGTACTAAGTAGTTTCAAATGGGTGAAAACCAAA
>JAULBM010059156.1:0-10336 GCA_032357055.1 Geukensia granosissima
GGACGGACGGACAGACGGACGGACGGAGTCGAGCGGTTACTAGACCTGCTTCCGCCTTCGGCGACGCAGGTAAAAAGTGAGATGTACTTTTACTGATCTTTCCTGGATATGCAATATTTATTTTGATGGTTAGTAGGAAGGGGGTCTTATCTTAGAAATCTGTGGAAATGCCTAACATATTTCCATTTTTCACAGGGAAATAAATTTCTCAATCCAATATGACAGTAAAAATGCTAGATCTTGTTAAAACTCCAAATTTTTTTTCAGTTATAATTTGAAAATACAAAAATCGGAGCAAGCATGGATAATAATTCAGGAATTTTTTTCATTTATTTTTTTGGCCCGCTGTCCCCTTTTCCTCTTAAAAAAATTTTAAAAAAGAGAACAGTAAAATCATAAGGTAATTAGGGAACGTGTAATACCAACATATAGTACTTTCTGTTCAATAGAAGACAATTCCTGTAACTTAATATGATTGGATAATTAAGTGGTTAAGGATAGAGCTCTTGTAAAATACTTATAAATTATATCTAAATCTTTGATGTGGATAAAAAGCTGTCAAAAACAAACAATATGGCCAATCTCTTATAACAAATCAATTTACTTTGTTTAGATTTGGGGATTGACAACAAAGGATTAACAAAGCTTAAGTATCTATAAGGGTATTATTAAAGTATAAGTACAAATTCTAATGTACTCTCTGTCTCAGGTGTTGTACAAATTATTTTATCATTCAAAGATAAATTTTAATTGTGCATTTAATTTGCAATTTTTGCAATTAGCCTAATCCTATTCTCTCTTTCTAAAATGCCAAAACTACAATTGTTCTCATAGGAACTGGTCCTCTTTATAAATGGCCTTGACCTTAATGAGAAGCTATGTTGATTTGTAAGGATATGGAATAAATAGAGACCTATTGCTCATTTGGATTTGTTAAAGGATGACAAAAAATTCTTCCTCGTCAAAGGCTTTTTGGGTTAACCTTAATCAGGTACGGACTCCCCTATTAGGGCCAAAACATTTTGTCACAAGTCAAAATTAAAATTGAATTAGAAAAAAATTCAAAGTTTCAGATGTTTATGTCAAAATGTACAAAATTAAGTTCAGCTCCACTTCAAACCTTATAACAAAATTTCAAACACAAATATACACTGTTGGGAAGAAAAAGATTTACAGTGAAACTTCTCTAAACCAGCCAGCTATGGGACAGAAAAATGTGGCCAGTTTAAAGGGGTGGCCAGATTACAGAGGTTAAAATACATTAGTAGATACCATTGGGGTATTAGTGATTGTGACTCTTTTACAAAGGTTGGCCTGTTTTCTGAAGGACCAGTTCAGAGAGGTTTCACTGTATTTATTTTATTTTCTTCAATTTTTCCTTTAGGTTTCTCCAAATAAATAAAGACAACTAGTCCAGATTTCCATCCTTAGTGTCAATTTTCTCAAAATCAAAATTGGTTATAATATTCTCTTGTGAAACAAAATTAAAATAGTCCAACCATTTGAACTGAATTTCGCATGCTTTTACCATGGGTTAAACCTGCTTTGACCATGCACTTTCATATTTAGCAGGTAGTCGAGCAAATTGTTAAACTAGTCCTTTCAGTTTAACCAGCGGGACACCTCAACTCAACGTAGGTCAATTGTCCTGTTTATGAATAGTTTCATAATTTAAATTTTGGGGCCTTTTACAGCTTCTATTATGGTATGGACTCTATTTCAATAGTGAAGGCTGTAGTTGGATCTCTAGAAAATTATATTATACTGTCATTTGGTGGATGGCTGTCTCATGGACAATCATTCCACATCTTCTATTTTTATATACAAGGCCAATCTTTATATATACAATCTTTGTACAATAGTGTTAAAATAGCCTCAAAACCAAAAGTGGACTACACAAAGTGTTCTTCAATGCACAGATGTAGTATCGTCGACATCTAGCAAAGAATTCCGTTCAAACTGGTGCTAGGGGCCGTCTTGAACTTGCAGTTAGGAGTTTTTTTGCCGTGTTGAAGGCCTCACTGTGACTTTGAGATGAAGAACAGCAATCAAAGCGTTGTTCCTTTGCTTGGAATTTACTTGAGATTTTTGTGTCATGAATATTTACACCATATCCCACATTTTTTCTATTATGTTTTGACAATCATGTTTAAAAGCTCACGTCCAGTAGTAATATTACCAACACTACACTATGTCTGTCACGTCCACTCACTTGACCCTCTACTTTGACCAATGGTTTTGTTTACAATAAGTTTACCAGTCTTTTTTCAGTTGATGACATGTTTAAATTATCTGAGTGTTTGGTAAAGTTTATTTGAAATCACTAAAGCTAAAAACAAAAATTTTAAATGATTATAAAGTTTTCCATCCTTAAATAGTAATATATAATTTTTGTGTTGTTAGATAATGGACCATTTAATATTGAAGCTTAAAATATTAGTGACCTATATGCATGTTTTTATTTTTTCACTTTAGGCAGTTGAATCTTAAATTATCAGCCTTGTGAAGAAATGCTGTTGAATTATTATTATCAATAACTATTAATAAGAGATTGTGTTTCTCTAAATCACTGAATTGTAATTGATTACTTTCATTGTAAAGTTATGAAAATCAAGCAAAACTGCCAATGCAGTTGGGAAACACTTATTCCACACTGGTTGACAGCTGCTAAAATTGCAAAAGAGTGAGAGAAAATTGATAATCAACTAATTGCAATGTAGTGTAAAAAAAAAGTTGTTCTTGAACTACCTTCTCCAGTTTTCTTAACAATACACACATTCAAGAATCACAAAACTGAAATACACAGAAAAGTTAGTTAGTGACAAAACAATTACTTGTTAAACAAAAAAAAATATCCTTTATAAAAGAATGCTTTTATTTTGCTAACAAAAGCCCATACATACCTGCAGTTAGTATATAAAAAGTTGCAGATTTTGATCTCTGTTGTTTAAAGTTGATGAAAAATAACCACATTGTACTTTTTACTTATCTTAAGTATATATTACATACAGTTTACTTTTCTTCCCCTTCTTTCAAATACTTATTCAAATAAATGAGACCCCAAGTGGGTGGAATCCGACAGGGGACCTTAAGGGGTTTGGGAGGAGAACTTGTGACCTACCCTATGATTTAAACTGACCTGTGACATTCAAATTATTGGATAAGTAAATTCCAACATTTAGTGACCTGTCTCATTTGCCTCAAAGTGACCTGCGTCTTCTTAAATGTGTGACCTTGTGACCTAACGGGGTACCCTCCTGGAGTCCCATAAATGCAATAATTTGGTTTTTTGTTTAAAAAGATGCATTTACAACAAAAGCTGGTTAAATCCTGAATAAAACTGATTTTTTTAACCCAATATCTTTTAGTAACTACACTTAGAAAAGTATGGAAAGCTGGAAGAGAAAATTTAAGCAAATACGAATTCCAGATATAATTGTTATTTTACCTTTATTATTCTTAATAGTAAGGCATGTAAAATAATTATTAACATAGGTGTCCTTTTTGGATTTCTATTATACTGAGAACCTAAATTTTCTTTAAAATTCCAATTCTATCATATCGAAAAATGTGAGCAAACTGCTTGTTATCCGAGTTCTGATTAGGGGTCTTTGTTTAGATCTCAAAATAATATATTTCTTCAATTTTACACCAGACATGCCTGGTATAATCTTTGAAAGCTTTTATCAAACAAAATCCAAAAAAAACTTAAACAACCAGAGGTTCTTAAAAATCCAAAGCTTATTTCAAGACTTTTTCATCTTATCAAAGTATTAACCCATTTCAATCACTCTTAACTTACAAGGTGTTAAAACAGGAAAAAATTATACAGAAGTTCAACAAGTTCCAGAGTGACTCAAGATAGACCACTAATTCCACAAATTGTGCGTAATTCAATAACAAACCTTGAATAAGACTGCTCAATTACTCAATTAAATCACGAAATCTATTGAATAACCTAAATAAATGGTCTAATTTTAAAAATTATGTCAATAATATTTTGACATGACACGAATCGTTCCACTTAATTCTTCAAATAAACCATGTTTACGTTATTTACAAACAAAAACACTATCTATTGTATTTTTTTCACCTAAACCTGCAAACTGTCCTTTAATTACCAAATACCAATAAAATTTTACCACAAATAATGTAATTCGCTACCATAACCAAACCACTCATCCATGACATTTCTATACCCTAATTAATTGTCCAAAACCCCACCAACAGATCTATTATTAAACATTACACCCATACTTTTCTCTAAATAAAAGCTTTTAACTACAATACTAACGAGAAGATAGTTTGGTTGATTATAATTGTTCTCTCATGCTAATGATTTAAATCGTTTCTCTAATCATCTTCTGTGAGAGGCTGATCATTCATAGCTCCTCCTCATACTACAATAAAACCTTTCTGATTTATACCTGGCTGATCATATTTAATTAAGATTTGTCTCAGTGTAGTCATTTTCACAATTTTTACCTTCGGAGGGTTTTCAAAAGTCTGTAGTAGAAGCCAGTTGTGCAGTGGACAACCAAAATTTACCTTTTTCACAAATTTTGTTTGGAAATGTGATTATTGAAAATGCAATTAAGGTAAGTTTGTTTTTTGTAAACTTTGTTTTTGTAAAGTTTTAATTTTTCATTTACTTGTGGAAAAATCGAGAAAAAGAATCTTCTACACTTAATTAAAATTATACCAATTATTGTAATTTGAAATCATGATTGTTGATAGATTTTTAAACTGGAGAAAATAAAATTCTCTGTAAAGATTTTTACCATGTTTGGATCTTGGTCTTCCTTAATGATTTGGTTTAAATGCTGCTGATGAGAGGTTAGACTTCTTGAAATATGTGTCCAATCTGATCAAATTATTTATAATTGTACATTGGTAAATCTGTATTTCATGATTAAATACATGGCTAAAAAGTGTGCTAGGTTTTTGTTCATAATACAAGCTAAAATTCAAAGTGTGCTAGGTTTTTGTTTATAATACAAGCTAAAATTCAAAGCATGCTAGGTTATTGTTCACAATTATAAAATATGTTAATTCAAAAGGTGACTTTGAAAGTTTATTCTCCAACATATCAATTATACAGAATTGACTGCAAATGTACTGAAAACGGAGATAACTCATTAAAAAGTACAAAAAAATGTTTACATTTTGCACTACATAGAAAACTGTGCCTCACAACACTGAAAAGTTTCGATATGAAACATCTAATTCAGATGATGTGCTAAATGTAAAAATATGTAATGTTGCAAACATTTTTCTCACAAAGAAATTTAGTGAATCACAAATATTTAGCATTGGATTGATTTTTACAAAACGTCAACACATTCCAGTTACCCTCCCCTATATTAAATGTCTCTGATTATCAAGTTTCCATTTCTTTTCTGACCTCCAATCTTGTAAAGGTATAGCAGGATTTTGAGGGTGCTTAAGCATTTCAAATGAAATTCTTTTGAGGGTGTCCTTATAGCATTGGAGGTACTTTATACAATGGATATCATACTCAGTATTTGTAAACAATAATACTTTTAAATTTGAGATCACAAGCATTTAGAAAATCCTTATAGCTTTACATCCACAGGTCAAGATATTAGCCCTTTTAAGGACAACAAATAAATTCCCATATTAGGGACTGGAGGAGATTTCCTTAACCGGGAGCTTAAAGTCAAATGAAACTTTACAATATTGGATCTTAGGTATCTCAGACTTTATCCAAATTTATTAATTGAACAACAATTTAGACAAAACTAAGTAGATATTTTGAGAAAGACATAAGAAGATACATGTTTCTTTTGATGTCTATAGTTATAAATAAAAGTGATTCATTGATGTTTAAACATTAAGTAACACCAGTGCAAAAATTAATACCCCTACAGAAATAAAAAACATGATGTGTTAATGAGTAAAAGATGATCTGAAATTTCATGTAATTTTTCATCAACTTTTGATTTTTTGTGTGCATCATGAATATATAATACCATTATCACAAAAAACTCCTTAAATTCTGTTTATCATAATTATCGCTATATATTGAATATACATGTATACAAATTGTGCCATTAAAAAAAAAAAAATAAATAATATAATAATTAAATTTTTATAAAAAACTTTTTTCATTTTTATATTTATAAACATTTTGGCATGAAGTCTGTCATATAACAGTACATTTGTCTTATAAGAGGGACAATTTGAAGTCTACCCTAGTTGAAGGCCTTCAAATGTATCATGGTCTGGTCCAAAAAGTCAGGAGTCAAGGTTATTGGTTGGTCTTTCACAGTAAAATTTTTTGTATTTGTATACTTTGGGGCCCTTCAAATGAAAGAATTTGGGTCCCTTGTTGAAGGCCCTGTGGTTCCCTATAGATTCAATGTTTGTTTACTCTCTACATTCCATTCCTCTGAGGGGTTGCAAAGCTTCAGGTGAGTGGTGTTTTTGTAAAATGCCACATAATACTTTATGCGCCTATCCTAAACCAAGTAGATTTGTTGTTTTTATGTTTAAGTGTTACTTGTTTTGCATTGTTTACTTATTTGGCCAATAGTTGTTATATTTGAATATCATCACACATTATTTTTGGGGCCTTTAATGGGTATGGACATGTGTCCGTTATTGAAGGCCTTAGGGCAACCTGTAGAAAATTGAGATTTACCTGTTGTGGATAGCAGTCTCATGGGCAATAACACCACATCTCCTTTTTTATACACTTACTACATGTTGCAGACAGTTTTCAATAGGTCTGTGACTGCTCATTATGAATTTTATGTCCCTATCACCCCAAATACTTTCTGACGGCATTCAAGAAATGACAAACCCAATTTGAGTCCAAAATTATCATTTGATCAAAAGACAATTATATTTTGTTAAGAAACCAGACTAATTGCTTTGTTAAAGATGTGACATATGTCAAGATTGTCAGATTTGGGAGTTCTTGTTTTCAATGGTCAAGACAAAAACTTCATTTTTGTGTGATTTGAGTAAATTTTTGTAATTTTTAATGATTCTCTCTTGTTTTCCCATAACAAAAGATAGACATATTAAAATTTCAAATTGGTAAAAGATCTATTTATGGAAAGGCAAGTAATGTAACTGTTGTCAGACAATATCACTGTAATAATATGAAAACAGGATCAGCAGCACTGCCTCAGTGGTGTAATGGTTTCTGTGCACCCCTCAAATGCGACAGGCTCCACCTGGATTTAACCAAAGACATTAAAATTTATAATCTTTATTGCAATAAACCAATTCAGGTAAAGCAATACAAAAACATGACAGTACAAAAATTAACATAAAAACACAATGAAGCAGTTTGTTTTGGCCACTGTAAACCTCATGTTCGTGCTTCTAATGATCGCTTTATAAAGTAGCAAACATCGGACAAATTATTTTTATCAGGATTAAGTATTATTTTAATTTTTTCAATTTGGTCTAGCTGATTAAAACCAGGATATTTAGTTTCAATTAAGTTGACAAAAGGAATTCTTAAATAATGGTTAACAGTACAATATAGAAAAAAATGAATTTCATCCTCCAGTACTTTGCAGGATTTACATATTCATTGAATTCTAGGTATATAAAAACTAAGAAATTGTATCAGTACAGATTTATGTTTTTTAGAGGCAAGTAAACTGAAAGAAACAAGACAGAATATATTACATCATCTGTTGGGGGAAGAAAGCATTAATACAAAGGTGGATCTAGAATTCTCACATGTTGTCAACAAAAAACTTGTAATGAAACGAGCATTCTTGACTCATGAGGATGAAGCTGAGGAAGGTATGAACAAATCTTGGTTCACTTCAGTATATATTAAATTGCAAGTACATGTAGTTTGACTTAGAGAATCAAAATCAAAATTTGAGAAAGATTTGGAAAACCAGTTATTGTAAAGAAGAATTAGCTGAAATAATGCTGTCCAATTAACATAAGAACAAATTTTGACATCCATGTATCATAATATCAAATATATAAAGATATAAAACTTGTTACATCTACAAAAATTGTAGGTGGCAGATTCAATTTATTATTACTAATCACTGTATTCCTATTACCCATATAACATAAGTTCCCACCTGACTTTTTGTTCAACAAAGGGTGAACATACCCATAGCGGGGGGGGTTCGAGGGGTTGCCTGAACCCCCCCACCCTCGGAAATCAATAAGCTCTGTTAAACTCGCAATTCATATTGAAGTGTGACTATTAAAAGCTAAAAAACAGGACTTTCTGAAATGAAAAACAGTACCAGAATTTGGCTAGATTGCAGCATTTTGCACTAAATATCCCAGCCCCCAAGTTGAAGGTTCCTTCGCAAGGTGCTTGACCGACCCCCCTTGAAAATTTCATGACATTAAAATGTATGATAGGGGTAGTCAGTTAATTACCTCCCCATAGTTATCACTACATGTACTTGTGGACAGGATACCCTATGGTGCACCATAGGAGCCCCCACCACTCGCTCATTTAAAATTTTTCTAACATTCCATGATATGATTTAAATATTGTAATGTGGTAGATTGCTACAAATAATGGAACAGTTAAGTTGTAATTAGTAGAGTTTTGCAGATAGTAGACAAACATTATTTTTGCGTCACTGAGTGCATTCTTCAAAGCAATAAAAATATGAGTGTTTTATTATACCCCCCGCAAACATACTTTGGGGGGGTATATAGGAATCACCCTGTCTGTCTGTCTATCTGTCTGTCCGTCCGTCTGTCCACAAAGCTTTTAAGCACATCTCCTCCTACACCGCTCAACGGATTTCAATGAAACTTTACATGAAGCTTAGACACAATGTCTAGATTTGCATATGGGAAGATCATTCATCGTGCTTTATTCCAAAGTCAGATAATTCAACTTAAGTGATAGGTGAGCGGGGGGTATCCTTTGTGAGTTTGCTCACAGTATGCCTTGTTCAACATGGCAAAAAGCTCGTTCTTGAATTTTGAGATAGAAAACTCTTAAACTTTAATCATTCATCTCTGTGGATCTAAAGTAAGAAGTAAGAGAGTCATATCATAAACAATTTATATGAATTGTCATTGGCTTTTTACTGGCAGTTACAAATATTGTTTTCTTCATATTGAATTTAATCCAACTTAAAAGATGTGTAAAAATTTATTGGTGTTAATTGCTGAATTTAGATTGTAAGTGGAGATAATAAGCAAATGACAGGAGCTCTGGAATCATTAAGTTAACTCCAAATACCTTCAATCCCAAGACTCTCCTCACAGATGCAAACTTCGGCTTTTAATAGCTCTAAATTTTTAGCCTTGAGATCAATGTTTGTGTAAGCTATTGCCATCATTTTTCCTCAGTTCATCTTCATATACATTGCACCTTTTCATCTTTTCCTCTGAAACCACAAAATGTTGAGTAGAGGGTCCTCTACCAGAATTATAATTTGCTTCCCTTTAGAAATTCAAACTGGCTGCAAAGGGAAGATAATGCACTCTGATTGGTCAGTCTTTTTAAATCTTCTTGTCTAAGCCAATTGGATTGAAGACTGGGTGATTCTCTTTTATTATTTGGAAATTCAAACTTGGCGCAACATCTCAGCTTTGCTTAACATAGGAACTTAGGGAATTTTCATTGAAAGTCTTGTTAGAATCTGTTTTGTTAATAGGGAATTTTCATTGAAAGTCTTGTTAGAATCTGTTTTGTTAATTGAAACTTTAGAGAAATGTTCCTTGGATGGTCCTCCCCCAAAATGTAATCTTTATGCAAATTGTAGTCATCTAGAAAATTGTAAACTTTGTGTGGAATGGAAACTGAACATTTCTGACCCTTCTGTGTCTTATATGCAAATTAAACCTCTTAATCTGTTTCTTAAACCATTATCTGCATTTATGTTTTGTAACATTATTTTATTATTTCCAAACTTTGATTTGGTTTGCATAATAAAGTTTTTATTGAATTTCTTGGTATTACAGGAGTACCATCATCTGAAACAAACCAAGAAAACGAAGATTCCATTACTGCAGGTATATCACAGGAAACCAGTGGACCAGATGGATGAAGTTGTTGTTATGTATGGACAAAAGAAGGTGTGAGAAAAGTACCAGTACCGAAAATGCTGACTCTCATACAGCATGGTCTATACTTAGGAATGATGCAACCACTGAACTTTCAATTTTGATGGTCAAAGCATGGATTTGTGCGATATTTGTGATATTGATGATTATGCATATATTGATTTTTTGTTGAATATAGAACAAGTTTTCAGACATGAATTGTTTCTGATTTAAGGATACAGTCAACTCCACTTAATCGCATACCGTTTTATCGCATAATTCGGTTATTTGCATAGATTTTCAAAACACCAAA
>JAULBM010059167.1:0-10336 GCA_032357055.1 Geukensia granosissima
ATGACCCCTCGCCTACAATCTGCACCCAGCCTTACGTAAAATCCTTAATCTGCGGCTGAACTACATTTAGAAATGAGGCCAGAGGTAGCATTTTAATGATATATGCATTTCCTTATTTTCAAACAGTTTCAAAGTTTATCATTTAGGGATGCTGTTATTATAAACCAGATTAATAAATATAATTATAAATAATATTTTGAAACTTTGCATTGACACTTTAAACATCATAAGCCGAGATGCTGTTCAGCGCTTTGTTTTAAATGTTTTGTCGTAGGCGGAAGCAGGTCTGTTAGCTGCTCTACTCCATCCGTCTGTCCTAAACACTAACTCAAAAATGCCTAATCCGATTTTCTCAAATTTTGATATGTTGTTGGGACTGATGATGCCTGGTCCCCTGATTCGTCATTGCAGAATATGGAACTTTGTTTTTGCATGTCTTCCTGGGGACTCTTGCGTTCATGAGCTAGCACGTTAAAAATCTGACTCAGTGTGTCAGTCTAGTACAAAGCAGGGTGCATTCATCATCACCCATCATTGACATGCTTTTGTCCTTAATATGCATGAAATATTTGCCACTGGACGTTAATCTTTCAATCAATCAATCAATACATTATATATGACTTTATATACTACAATCTCGGTATTGCCCACATATTCTTTTGAATATTTAATATTTTTTATGATGCAAGATGTTAACACAAAACAAATAACTGTTTGACCAATAAGATCAATTTTGTGTTTTGTATGTTATTGCTTATTGACATATCATAAGTGTTCTTATTGGAGTGTTATTATTATCTGTATGCAATTTTATAATCCTATATGTATGCCATTTTTATCTAACATCAAAAGTTAGATGTAAGTCTTAAAAAATCTCAATGAATTGTGAAATAGGTCTCTGTGACATAATATTTGTTGCTTGCTTGCTTCCTCACTAAGACTCATTTGCATGTATGTTGGAAAGATTGTTAAATTCCCTGACTGTTATCTTTGCTTATCACCATTCACAAACTGTATATTTCATTTAGTTCAGGAATGTAACTAGAAATTTATCAAGTTACTGTCTTCCATTTTTGGCCCCTAACATGTCTGACAAATGAAAATCCAGAAAAGTTCTTTACATGCAGGTGAACTTTTCTTTTTAATATTTTTATAAATGTATGCAAGATGTGGATTGTTTGTTTGTGGTAGATATTTTTCTATCTTTTAAAAGTATACAAGTTTCTATGATCCTGATATTTCTATAGATGAAATTTAGATACACTACATATAGAAAATTCTGGTGTAATACTTTGAAGCAATGAACGAAAAACCAGTATGGTAATAAAATATGTTGAGGTGACTATACTGTGTTAAACATTTAGCAAAATTTGTAAACTTGTTGAAAAAAAGAAACAGTAATGGAATTATGCCTTGTGTCTATAAAGGTAAAAATAATACAGTGATTAAATTCAGTTCATTTATAAATAGGAAAGTTTGCATTATTTATATATTAATTTTATAAATTTGTTTGTAGATGTGAAAACCTGTCAACAACAACAAAATGTGTATTGTGTGGTGTCACCAACCTTTAAATATAGTTGATTGACTATAAATATCTGGTTACTCCAGTGGAGGAGGATTGTACTATTCAAGGAGTGATTTAAAGATAGAGACAACTGAACAAGATATTCTAGTGCTCTGGAAAATTTACAAGTGTCAGTGTATTATATGTAAATAACAAAATAAATCTAGAAATTTATTTAATTTTCTTTGCTATATCAACATATTATATTGGCAGTTTACATGTATTTATTCCCAGCAGGCATCGCAGGTCAACAATATAATACTTTAATAGATTTTTTGCATCTGTCAATCTGTATAACAGGCAAGGTTCAATTTATGGAATGTTCTTCATTCAGCAGTTCTTGATTTTAGTGTTCAGTTGATGTCATGGCTTAAAGACATTAAATTTCTCGAAGAATGGAATGCTAGGGTATGTATTAAGCTTCAGGAGGAAGATAGTTTTTCATAATGATAGCTTGTACAAGGATAGTTAATAAGAGCTGCTTTGAATTTAAAGTGACTTGTCATTTCATATTTTTAAGAATTACCTTGTCAAAGAGTTGTTAAATGTTCAAGGCAGTACTTCATAAAGGATTGTGTAACATTTTGTACATGAATCTATGTTTTTTACTAGGTAAATGTCAAGAGACCATAAATCTCCATAGGGAGCTGAGATTGTCACAAGGCCTTCTACAGGGTTAAGATTTTTTATTGAAAACTGAGGTGTAACCTCGTTTACTACCGGAGATCAGGCTAAGGTTTAAATTGAAGGCTGCGTTTTATTTGTGAATTTCACAATTGTCATAAAACTTTGTACGGTAAATTGATAACTTTGGATATTAATAACATTGTTGGATTATGGCAATTATTGACCCTAAAGATCACAAATAAAAAAAAACCTGGTCAGGTTGCGATGTAAGGGAATATGTAAAATCCTGACCATGAAAAACAAATAAAATTAAAAAACAAAACAAAATTAATATTAGGTGTTTATTTGGCATACTTTATTATAACTGTCAATCATCCTACAGGTTCCATACTGGTATGAAAAGTGAATATGTCAAGTATGTAATCCAAACAAAAAATATACCTTTTAAATCATTTAAACAATACTAATGACAATCATTCATCTTTGGATGACTATACTACCTTGAAATAATCTAAACTCGGTTTAGTTGGTAATGATATTAAAACGTTTGGTCCTGTTTGGTTTCAATCTATTAAGCAGTTTTGAGGAACTAGGTAATAAAATTGTGGAAAAATGGACAACTGTCCTCTAGCATTTGCAAATGCCCACATGATTTTTTTGGAACAAAATTGGGGTTATGATTAACCTATATCAAAGACCCATGTTTTTACCTTTCTAATACCTTATTTCAAAATGGAAATTGCCTCTGTTTGAGCTTTGTTGTTTTTATTGTGGAGTACTGGAATGTGTGCTGGAAAGTGTACATTTTTTCAAGGGGCCTGGATGTCCCTGTGTTCTAGGTTGTTGATTTAAACTTACCTTAACAGATTACTTCAGTCTATCAGCTATATGGTGACTTTGTGCCACACAAGAAAGGTTGCAATTGACTTGCATCACATGTGACAATGTTTGTAAGTTACCTGCCATGCAAGATCAGCTTCCTCCACCAGTAAATCTGACTGCTGCGATAAGACTGAAATGTTGTTGAAATGTTTAAACCACAAACAAACAAAACAAACATCTTTTCAACATTGTAATCTGTAAAAATTCCTTAATAGTAATATTTATATTTGACTTGTCAGCATTTGGTCCATGAATCTAACTAGAAATTCATAAAGACTTCTTCATTTTTTTTTACCACTAGTGTCTTATGAAGGTTAATCCAGAGAGGTACCTTTATGCACAGTTACATTTGGCTTTTGAGTATTTGTTATAAACATATGTAAGATTTGAATTGTAATTTCCTGGCATATACATTCCATATTCTTCTTTAAAATATAAATTAGTAAAATTAAGTATTTCTTCAGAAGTTACATTTTCAAAGAATGCAACCATGTATGTTGTAAAATCCTTGTAGGCATTGAAGTAATTTTTGCATGTCATGCTTGTGTATTCTGCTGCAGCACGGATTAAAAATGGTCTACCCATATATCCTCTTAACAACAACAAACCCTGAATTGAATTTTTCTGCTTGGTGTAAATTGCACTTGATGTTCATCTATATGTAATCATGTTTATAGTCTCATTTTAAATAGATTCCAACTTAATCATTCTGTGGTACTACCAGTATTTATTGTTCTTTAGTTTAATTGTAAACATTCCTATGGAGGGAAGAAATGGTTTGAAATAACCTCTCACAGCTGTCATTGTGGTGTTTGTTGGTGTTGTTTCCTTGACATTGCTCCATATCATTTCTTTTTTTTAGAAACAACAGTTTAAATTATCTAATTAATAACTTTATTCATAAAACATATAATTCAACACCTTTTTCAAAAATAATTTTAAAAAATAACTGTAGATACAGCTATTAATATATTTCATTCAATCATACCTTAAATGTCTATAAATTTTATTCTGTTTATAATTTACACAATTAATGTCCTGTGGTCCTGTGTAAAAGAAAAATATTTACAGATATTTCAAGGAAAACTAGTTTGATTAAATAAAAAATTAAATTAAGGAATCAAAACAATCTGAATCTAGCAATTGCACAGTGACAAAAATACATTTAACTGACATGTAGCTAAAAAATAAATATTTAACAGTATCACAGCCTTTTTATTAAAACAAAATTGGTTGGACAAGATCTAGGATTCCCTACAGTTGCCTCCCCTTCCCTGTCTATAAATCAAATGCAATACCCTTAGCTAACTGCTAAGTATGACTGTCAAACTCCAGTACCAACACCATGATTTATTAGTTAAAAATTCAGATGTGAGGTTAGACCTGATTTCCTGATTGAATAATAAAGGTAAACATAGGGTTATCTTTCAAAACAAACATCAAACAAGTGGGAAATTTCACCCAAAAAAAAAAAACAAAACAAAACATTTTGGGAAACAGGATGTTTGGCTTCAATAACAATTAACTTTTTTTACATGATCAAATATACAAATATATATAATAAATCACTTAATATTCATTTATAAAACAGAAAAAATCTCATGGTCGTTTTTTAATGTTAGAAAATACATATAACTGATGTACCTAAAAAGGACATGGTTTTCTAAGGCCCTTTTTGGCCCAAAGTTTTGTGTGAATTTCATAATGTTATAAAAATAGCTAAACTTGATAAAAACCTTAGAATATGTATCATTCTTTTTTTTTTTAATTGCCTTCTAAGGCCTATTAGACTATTCTTTGTTGAAACACCCTTAACTTTATAATGATAATTGATTTTTAATCAGGGCAAATTTGGGGGTTTTGTAAACATAAACTGCACTTAATAAGGATGCATTCAGTAAAGAAAATAAAATAGTTTGGATTACCTTATCAAAGTTTCAAATTAAGGGCCAAATTGAATCCTTAACTTACATAAAAATAAAATCTCAGATATTGTAATTTGTGATAATATGAGCTTTATACTACTATACTGTTCAAGACAATATAAACTGAAATGCATTTAAATTCCCAACAAGTTGAATTGGATGGCAGTATTTTTTAATCCTATATATACAGTATAGCTTTAAACTGAACTTGTCACTGTAAAACATTAGGCCAAAGTTTACTCTTAACAGACTTATAGATTAATCCTCAGAGAATGTTTAAGATCACCAGAATTGTCCTTCAATTATAATTATTAGACTAGTAAACTTCTAATTAAATTTTAAAGTTTTTATAAAATCTATGCTTTCTGTTCTACTGCCTCAGGTGTTTTCACTGGTGCTGGTGATTTTGGAGAAGGCCAGTTTATTGGAGTCCTGGTTGCCGTAAGCCTTTGTAGTTCTGGTTCTGGGCTTCCTGCTACAGCAGCATTTGTAGCAACTGGCTGACATGGTGTTCCAACCTTTTGAGGAGTTGCAACCTTTGGACTTCTCCTTGATCCTGCAGATCTGGCTGGAGATCCCGGTTTAGGCCAGTTGATTGTTGGACTGACAGGTTTAGATCCTATTGGTGGAACCTTTGGTGTGGCAGTCAGTGGAAGCGGGGTCCTAGCACCAGATCTTATTCCTGAACCATTGGTTCCATTAAGAACTGTGTCAACTGGTAAAGTGGGAGGCACAACAGCATCAGCCTTTACATCCTCTTTAACAGGAAGTGGATCTGGTACCTGTAATCAGACCATAAATATCATTATAACAGTAGTAAACCTGAATAATTCAGCCAACCTGAATGCACTCTTCTTCTATGAATCTGTTCCATTTCACCTAAATTTATTGGCCTTTGTTTTGTAACACTTAATCACATTACCGTCAACTTAAAAATGTGGGGCAAACAAACATATGACTCCTGGCCTTAAGACTTAGCCAGTGGGTAAAAACAATGTGGACAGTGGACAGTTTGGCTTAAAAAAATTGATGAAAACTTTAAGGAATTTTTGCAAGTCTTTATCCATTTTTCGTCAGATTGATAGCATACATCATTGCTGACTTTATTTCATTTAAGGTGCTTGGGGAATTCACGCCTTAACAATAGAATAGTGAAGTAAAGGGTGATTATCATATATTATAACTGTAACAGGTGTGGATGTATATATCTGTTTTATAAAAATAGATATTCCCTATATTGTACCTAGAAGCACCATTGCAGGTGAACACACTTTCAAAAATTGGCTTATTCCCCACAAAGTTCTCATAAATTTATATAAAATTCTATTCATTTTTAATTCTGAACAGTTTTTTTCACAAATCCTCTCACCAGCTATTTCATTGAACATTTCCTAGGTGCAATGTAAGTTATGTTGAAAAATTTCATATTACTTGAAATGTTTTACAACAATATAAAAACAGAACTAGATGTAAGTAAAAATAATTAACCTCTTACGCAATAGTAAAGAGGACACAACGGTAGCAGTATAAAAATTGATCTAGTGTTTAGTAATCATAACATACAAGTACCTTGCATTTCTTTAATTTTCCCCTTAGAATGATTTCTCCATCTGTTTTAGATCTAAGTAGTTTCTCTACAGCCACACCTGATCTAGCAGTTGGATTGGTGTTTCCTGAAATCAAATTAGCCAATTTAAAAGTGTGCACTTTCATTGATGATCAAAGTGATTTACTTTCATCCTACACTACAGGGTTTTATAAAAAAATAAAATCAACCTGGACTTGAATATGCATTAAATTTATATTCTTAATTAGATGGTAATTTAAAAGATCTTTAAAATTTCTAAGGATACAGATAGTCCATTAACTTAATGTTAGAATTATGAACAACTATTTTCAAAGATGTCATACAGGACAAATAATACATCATTTATACCTGGAATTTTCAGAGGCATGTCGTAAGTTCCCACAAATGTTCCCCATGGTGATTCTCTTGACCTTTTGACTCCTGGAAGTAGATGTCCTCTGTTATTGGCAACTATCTGTGTAAATCCATCAAATGCCCTTGGTCTCTGAAAAGAATTGACAAAAACTCTATGATTAATCATTGTTCTGAAAATATGAATTTATTTATTGATCATTTATCAGAAATAACTAATCAGAAACAAGTTGTCAAATACTTTAAAACTATTTCTCTTTTTTTCTAAATTTGACTGAGGCTGTTATAATTAACAAAATGTTTACCTTCGCATCTGTTTTCATGTTTAAAATTCCACAATATTATCTGATACAGTTAAATGTGACTTACAAAACAGGTAACAACAATAAAGTCTTTATTTATATATAGAACAATATAAATTGATGTTGAAATTTTATGACATGTTAACAGAAGCAATACCAATTAAATAAAACAACAATGTTTTTTTCTATTTCTTTAGTAATATTCTCAATATATGTACCTTCTTTTGCTTGGGATAAAACCTATTGTTGTAATGCCATTAAACATTCAATGGGGCATTTAAATGGTTTGATTGTTAATGTTTTCTTCTCAACTTTCTACCAGGGATTTATTTAAATTGACTTGAAAGAGGTCATTTAATACGTCAGTAATTTTACATGATTTACACATAAAAAGGTGTTTTATCTTACTATCATGACTTAAAACAGATTTTTCAGTTTCTATTGCCTGTAACATAACAGCAGTACACATACATGTATATTTGGAAAAATTGGACAAGTATCACTCTGCAACACATTTTGGGTTTGAATATGGGACCCAAGTCCCAATTTCAATTCTGTATATTTCAATCAAATTTAACCTGGAGTTAACTTTCCTGGTATTATATGTGGATGTGTCTTGTGTATTTTATTGATTTTATTTGTTCCATGTTGTGTTATGTCATTGATTTTATTTTCTTTATATTTGTATTCACATTTTTAGAGTTACCTTTGATGTAAAATTTTATTTCTGTACATTATAGTTTTTCTTTTTCCAAAAGTTTCCTGCATATACAATTAGTCATGCATGTAGTTTAGCCTGTATTGAGCCCCAAATAGGTTGGTCTTACCAACTGCAACAACAATATATTTGTTTTATATACCTCTCTATATTCACTAGGCACCTGCCAGTTCTGTAGTAATTTAGGCTCAAATGCTTTGTTATACTGAAATATAAAATTACAGTCAATAACCTTGAGGTCCATAAATCTATGTCAGAATCATTAGGGGGATTACAATGCTAAGAGATATTCTTCAATTGGTACATTACATATTTGCTACAGAAAGAAGATACTTCATGGGGTGCACATGTAAAAAAAAAACAAGATAATTTTCCTTCCATGTTCCTAACTTTTTTCCCACTGAAGATTGACAATTCTGTTCCTGTGACTGCATTTCTCACCTGAAGTTTCTATCCTCTGACCCATTAAATTTTGCTTTTACACAGGTGACATTTTAATATTCTTGATCGATGCAAGCATCAACAATAGAAGGGTTGTCGAAATTAAACTGATGATGTCCATGAAATTCTTTCAAAAGATTGGGAACTGCATGGTCTGCATCATGAAAATCTGCTTCATGACATTCATTGCTATATTTTTATACAAGATATTATTTAAATCCTCTCTTAAATTTCTGATTTATTAGTTTTGATTAGTTCAATATCCACATGAAACAGATATGACACAAGCTCAAACAAATGATAATGTTTAAGGCTTCAATTATCATTATTGAGTTATAGAGAGGTGAATCTAGGGGTGGATCCAGGAGCTCCTCCCCTTTTGAAAATGCAAAAATAATTTTAGCACTTGTTTTGCATGCAGGCAAGAATATATTGGCAAAACCCCCTTTACAAAAGTCAAATCCATTTATGTATGAGTATGTGTTGTTAAGTGGGTCCCCTTTTTTGAAAAGTCTGGATCCCCCTCTGGAAGCTTCCAATAAAGGTAGAGAGAGTCGAACTTATCAATCAATGCATACCAGTACAGTATATACTATTGGTTTGGTTTTTTTGTCCCACAAAATTCTCTAAAAAACACTAATTGTTTCAAATGACGATAGGCTCATTTTGATAATGATATGATTACACAATAAATTTCTTTAACTTTTCTGTTTACAGTAGTTTTTTTTTTATCATAATGCACTTATTCACATAATATAGTTACAATTACTACAATGAGACTTTGTATTGCCCAATGTAACTGATGATATAAAATTACAGTTACATGGTTGAATACAGACGATGACTGTTTATTGTTCAACATCAGAATCCACTATTGTTTACCTGGCTGTGAAAACTTCGGCCATACATAAGTAGTTTTATTATACTTGTGGTTAAACTTTTACAATCACAAGTATAAAGATTCACTGATGTGCAATGCTGCCAGTTATAACTCTCATGCTGTCTGGCTGCAGCAAGTCAGACAAGTGCTTGACTGACCATTTTATTTGCATATCAATTTTATTTACCAACCTGATTTGCACTAAAATGTAAAGCCATTACGAGGGATTATTCACATAAATAGCTGAACAGTTATATGGGAGGCTGAATGCCTTGTGTCACTGCAAAATCTTGTCTTATCCTGTTGAATTCTTTCACCTGATGATGTTCGCCATAACAATACAATTTAGTTGTCATTAGCAACGTGTAAAGAAAAAAAAAACTAATTAAAATTTTTAGCGTGACTATAACGCAAGCATATATCAATAGACAAATGTATGTGAATAAAGGGTTTAATGTACCAAAACTATTTTGAAAATGATAAATTTTTCGTATTTTCTCCGTAATAACATTTAGCCCGACTGTACTCTCAATACTTCCGGTTTGGACACGCACCGGTTCTGCAAGAAAAAAAATCGAAATCATAATCTTTGGAGGATATTTCCAACAGAAATTGGATGAAAGCATGACCCTTTTCCATTTTGGAAACTGTTTAGCTTTAGCATATGTTCCATACATGATTGTTTACAAGTTTTCAGGCTTGTGAGTTTTCTTAACCTGTTTCAGCTTTTATTTGATCGACATACAGCGGTGGTACGAATTACCGAAATACCCCTCTAAATTACCGAAATACCCTGGTAAAATACCGTAATACCATATGAGTATTAATTTTTTGATCACACAAAGCATAAAATTAGGTTGTATTGTTATTTTCCAGGGGTATGGTTGTGTATTTTTGCTTTATTTTAAAATTTTGCCGTTTGGAACTGTAGTTGGAAAATGGTGTTTGGAGAAGTCGCCCCATGGAGAACTCGCCCTTGGAGAAGTCGCCCCAAAAGACAAACATTTTAGGAGAAGTCGCCCCAAATGAAAGAAATCTTTGGAGAGGTCGCCCCA
>JAULBM010059178.1:0-10336 GCA_032357055.1 Geukensia granosissima
AACTTTGAAGAATGGGTTATGGAGAGATTTTGCATCATGTGCACATAAATTTAGATGATGACCTGAAGGTCAGTCATGGGGTCATCATTTTCAACTTAGAAAATCTTTTTTTTTTTCTCTCAAAGTTGTGTCTAAGTTGCTTTTTTTTAAAGATCTATGCAAGTAACATGTATTAAAATTTTTTTGATAGGTTGCATGGGTATAACATGCATGTTATGAACGCAAATCACTCGGGAGAAACAGCTTTTGACTTGGAATGAAGGGTCCAGATTTTTGTTTTCTCAGAAATTATATTTGATTCATAAATGAAACTTCTTATTAGCTTGCATGTTTTAGGTGCAAATTGATATTACATTGACCTGAAGGTCACTTGGAATAGTTTTCTGCATAGACAATCTGTTTTATAGTGAAATTTATGGCCAAGTCTATGTATTTTTTGGAAAAAATAGTATTAGGTGTATAATAAACCTGTCATGAAGGTGCATTCATATAGCATGCATGGAAAAGAGATAAAATTAAATGAAATTGAGTTTTAAGGGAAAAAAAATTTGGCAATTCCAACTTAAGTAAATTTTGTAGAAGACATTTAAACCTCTACTGGAAAAAGTTCATAGCAACATGATAATGTCGGTATTAACATAATAAAGTCAGTACTAAATGTAATGTTAAAAAAAAATGTAGCATTTCCAACTTACTGGTAAATTTCCAGGAAAATTCATTAATCATTAGACTTTTGGAAAAGCAATAGCATCCCCATTTCTTTGTTATTCATAGTTATTTCATATTCAGAGTTTGCATTTTACACTTGTGAAATATCCAAAAAATATGTGGTAATGATGAACTAGCAGGCTTTGGCCTCATATTTTATTTTTAAAGAAAGTTTCAAAGATGCAAATTTTTCATGAATACAAAAATATTAGATTTATTTTAATAACTAGCTGATTGGTTCCATCCAAATATTGTTAGATTGCACCATGGCCATTGATCTAATGAAAATCAAAGAGTATGAAGTCTCACTTGTTAAATGCTATGTTTTTTGACAAAATTATATTGTTGTCTAAATTTAAGAAAAACCATAGTAATAAAGAAAAAATGAAATTGATTCCATGTTCTGTTTTCAGCACAGCCAGCAAAGAGGATTATAAGGTGAGATCAATTATACCATTGAAATTACTAGGTGCTTTTACCAGAAGTATTACTTCTAAATACATGTTTACTTATGCTGTATAATTATTGTGTTTTCATCATGTATAAAATAATGTAACAATAATTGGCCAATTAAGTTTACAAGGTAAAATAAGTAACAGTAAAACATAAACTTATGACATGCATTGGACAACAAGTTCCTGGCTTCGAACAGTCACATAAAGTATGTAGCTAGGTTAAACATGTTTGTGAGCTCTCGACAGACAAGGCCCTAAAATTTGAATATTATTATTACTGTTGCTATAAGACATAAGTTTTTTTTTGGCATATAAAATACAGATAATTCAACCTTTGAATGATTTAGTCTATCTGACTGTTGTAGCCCTGTGATAGAGAAACAACTATATTTAGCATGGAAGAGGAAGTGAAATCTCCAACTACAAATGAAGGTAAATTAACTACTGTATTTTGCTGTAGATAATACGCATTTATACATGGGGCTTTTTTAGCCGCCAAAACCTAGGAATAAGTCTTGTTCGTATATATTATACGTGAGGACTTCTTTAAGAATGTCCCAGTAAAGATCGTCATGATCGTACAAGTTGTCACCACTGTCCAGTAAATATGTTGTTTGTTCGGGTGATCCAGTCTTCATTTCTTCTTATTTAACAGTTTCAACACTTTTTATTAAAATAAGCTTAAATAACAAAGAATTTTTAGGAAATAACGACTAATTTACAACCCGAAAGTGACACTACGTTAAAATTCTTTCCGAGTTCGTTCCGGAACAGCAACCAATATGTGTTGAATTTATCTCCGTTTTTTTAACTTTCAAGCAAAAAGAAACTGTTTTAATCATTTTTTACTGAAATTTAACAACAGTTAACAATAATCAGCTACCTTTTGATAATTGAGAGACACAACCAACTGTTGGAACTTCTATCACTTTACAATCACATGATGTGTTGTTTTTTTTTTATTTTACAAATGGTTGCAAGTGTAAACGTAATTCTCTTGTGTTGATATATGAAAGAAAATACCCATTACTGATAGAAGAAAATGGATTCAAGTGGGGGAAAGTTGATATTTATTTCACTTATTGCCAAAAATCTTCTTTTCTTGAAACATTGTCAAAAAGGGTGACGAGTAGCCAATCTGACAACTTGGAGAAAAATCACCAAACCTCGTGTAGGGATACATTGTACCAGCCTCTAACCCCTTGAAATATTTTTAGGGTAAAAGATAGCGTATAATCTATAGTCAAATATGGTAACCTGTTTGTTATAATTTTGCATTTGCCTAATTGAAAAAAAGATCAAACTGTTGAAGATATCTGTAGTTCAATTGTGGAGATAGTCAAATGAAACAAGTAAAACAGCTGGGATCTTGTGAATGAATAAATAATTTGACAGTTGCACTGGCATTTCAATGTTTCAACAGTATGTGGACATGTTAGAGAGATTCTTGTACACTTAAAAATACCTTACATTTATTTCTTAGAATTACCTGAAGACTTTTTTGAAGTAACAGAAAAAGATGTCCGTATGATGATGCATGACTTACAAAAGAAACTGTAAGTCCTATTGTATAAGTGCTAGGTCAGCTCTATGGGTCAAGCCCTGGAGACCTTTGGTTCCCAGGACGATAAAAGAAGCAAAATAAATGATTTTAGACTTAACTTAAAATGTAAAAGAAAACTGTAGATGGGACTTCACAAAAAAATCCTATACAAAACAAAAGTAATATCAAGGGAAAGAGTTCCTGTATTTCTTAAACTACACAGATTTCACTTCAGAATTGCAATCTGCATTTTATGTTGCTGTTTTTATTTTTAGGAACGTTGATTTGCAACCTGAACTTACTTTTTCTTAGTAGTTATCAATGCATCAGAATTAAAAGGTTTTTTCAAGAGATAACATTGGAATAATTAGAATTTTTACTGATAGATATAACTTGTTTTATAGAGAAGAAGACCAACCACTGATGACCCAAGCTATGAGGAAGGCTAAGATAGAGGAACAGTATAGTAAATATGATAGAGTGGTCATCAGAGTACAGTTCCAGGATAAATTAGTTCTACAGGGTCTGTTTAGACCTAGGGAAACAGGTATTGATAAAAGGATAGACAATTTAATGAATTTCTTTAAAAAGAAACAACATGGAATATATGCCAGAAAACAGAATCAACATCTTACCTATGTTTTTAACAAAAGTCAAAATTATCTGCTTGTAAAGCACTTTTTGGGCTGTACCTTCATCAGACTAGCTAGGGAAGACCAGTCAAAATTACTTAATTTCTAGTTGCACTTCTGAACCAAATGAAATAATTATATTATGACATATAGAACACTGATAGGTCAAATATAAAGAAAACAATCTGGGAATTTTACAAATTACAATGTTGGAAAGATGTCAATTATATGTTTATTTTGACATTCCAGTACCTGACAATAAATCAGAGCATTCAACTCAAGCATGCACTCAATTCTCTGCCTTCAACATATAAATTATCATTACCCTCAGAAGGATTTATCTGCAGTGAAATATAAAACTTTTTGAGTACAATTTTTGTTATGTAACTAGTACCTTAGATTTGTTGTATTAGTATATTGAGGTCAAGGTAAATTTGTTGTCTTTTATGATATGAATATTATACATAAATGGAAATACTTTGTAATCCTAGGTTTTATGGCAAGGAATCATTACAAAGATAATTGAATTGTCCACATTTTTTATCTTCTTCTGAGAATTAATAAAGCACAACATTCAAAGCACTACATGTATAGTTTTTTGTCCTGATATACATATACAAAGTCCAAAGAAATAAACAAAACGGTTAAATATCTCTGAAAAATGTACAAAATTCTTTTGTCTGTGTGGGCAGTGTTGGGTCGTATTGATGACTCTGTGGTATGTCTGGTACATTTCTAATCAAGCTGATCTGGTGATATTTTTTCTTAATGTACTCTATATATATTTTCCTTATACCAAGTATGGTGGAGTATTCTGTCATCATTCTTTGTCTGTTACCATAGATACAATCAGAATTGGCAGGAAACAATTTCTCATTAAGCTGCTGAATCCTGAAATCTACAAAGAGCAAAGATAAAGAAATTAAGTTCATTCATATACATATTTAATCTTGGTTACATAGAAATAGACAGTATATTAACTGAAATAGATATCAAAGGTTGTTATAAAACAGCATCCAAGTTGACAGCAAACATAACTCAATTTATAATTATCTTCCTTATACAAATTAGTTTAACCATGTTTTCTAATATTTCTAATTTTATTATTCTCCCATAAAAATCAAGAAACCCTTATTTTACCTAGTAAGTTGATTTGAGTTTGAACTTGTACACATGCTAATGTTAGAGAGTCCACTTGCTGCGTGAGTGACTGCAGAATTTGTTCAAATTCTATGGTCAGATTGTCCATCTGATTTTGATAGGACATTAAAGTGATGGTTGCCATCATTATATCAGTATAGGTTGGTAAATCTTGTTCGTATGCTGTTAGTTGGGACTGCAATTGCCTGACAGAGGACAATATAGTGCTCATCTCATTGGTTGTAATTGTAGAGTATTGCAAATAATGTTCAAATCTTGTTGCTTGCATCTTCAGCTGTTGTAAACAGTAGAGCAACATTTCCATTGTAGTTTTGGTAGTAACAATGGCTAGTTTAGTCAGATTTATTTTTATTCCACTGACCCTGTATTTATTTCAGAAAAATTTACTCAAAATTAAGTTGGCTTGTGTTTATGGTGGTAAGACTGGATGATGTTGGCTTTAAAACAACACACTTTTATCTTTTGTTAAAACTCTAACTTAATTTGCTTTGTTGTTGCAAAAAAGAATTGTCATTCAATTGTTAAGTTAATTTAATTTGAATAAATTTGGATTATTGTTTGTCAGATTGTGTTTGTGGTCTATAAGCTTGGAATTTACTATGGAAACTATTTGTTTTAATCTTTTGTTGTAAAAAAGAAGATTATCAATAGAATTATTAAATCAAACAGTTATTGATTATCAATTATGGGTAGGCGGAATTAGTGACTAGCAAGATTAAAGTTAAAGAAAATTAATTAAGATGTTTTAATTAGATCTGTTAGTTGTGAATGAAAATTTTGCAATTAAATGCAGTGTTTTTTAAATGAAATAGATACTTGTTTATTAGTATTATATGATTGAGTTTGAAAGCATTTTTTATATTTATTGCAGTTTTTGCCATTAAGAAGTATGTGAAAAGTTATTTAGAAGATAAAGATCTCAACTTCTATTTATGTAAGTAAAGTAAATACATTACCAAAATTCTTCATATATAACTCTGAGTACAGATAGATCAGTTCACATGTTTTTAAGTTTTAAACTAAGACTAAAACTATGATGTGTTGAATTTACTAAGGTTGATTGATTCAATTTTTCCCCTAAGACAGGCCCTTTTATTTCCTACTTTTAATTATTTACTTAAGATCTTTAAATATCCTTTAATGACATTTTTCTCAGATAAGGTTGCTGCAAATATATATTTTTTATGTATTAACACCAGCATGTTCTGGAATGAAAATTACATGAAATAGGCTTATTGATTTAATTTCAGACAAATTGATATCTGCTATCGACCCTGTATTCTTCAATCATAGCTGAATTGATGGCACACTTGAGACAAATTATGTAGTTTACTATTTAGCTCCTGAACTTGGCTTCAAAATAAATTGAATTCTGTAGATAAAATGTATAATGATAGGTGATTTAACCTCTAAAATCAAGGTTATTAAGTTTAACAGTAAGGTATATTACTTAAATATGAATTTAGAATTTTGAATGATATTGATAGAACAAAATAATATTTAAAACGTTAGCATTATCTTCTCCCTGTGAGGCAGCTCCTTCACTGAAGCTAAAAATATACTATAATAGGTTTAAAGTTCTTTTTTAGCTAAGGTCAAATTTTTCTCCCTCTGTCCTGGCATCAGATACTCGTTACATAAGTTTGACTGAAAAAATAAATAGTCATCTCTTGTGTGTAGTAAGCTGCAAACAGCATGTTTTATATTTAGATACAGCTCCACCTAAACAAGTACTAAAGGATAACGCTGCTACCATGATTGAGGTAAGAAGTTATTTTAGATGAAAAACACCAATAAAAAATTAGCTTGTTTTTTTAACAACTGCAAAAATTTGTGGTCATTTTATGTTATGGCAATCTTTCTTTGTCTGTAGAAAGAAAGGATTTTCTTGGTGAGGTACCAAATGGTGATTTTCTTTTATTTTGTCTATTTTCTATCAGATGATGGGGTTTATTTCTTTGTATTGTCAATGAGACATCAAATTTAAGCCGCATGCACTATACCCACTCATACCAATTGGTCCAAAAATGGCAAAGCCCCTAATTTTTGAAACTTTAATTTTCATCCCATTTTGATGGGCATTATCCAAATGATTCTTTTTGAAAATCTAACAATCATGTTATTTTTTATAGCATTAACTTTTTTTTTTATTTAAAAGGGGTTAAATGGACTGAAAAGTTATATTTTGCAGAAATGAAAAAGTTTTATTTTTTTTATTTGTTTGTTCTCATTAAAAGTTTTCAGTACATGTAGTATGCAGTGGGTTTTTTTCTATCTCTTAATGTTTTCCAGAAAATATTGTCAAAGTGACCAAAAAAAAAATGCAATTTTACTGGATTTGGATAAATCATTATTTGATTTTGATTGTTTTTTTTCTCCAAACAATTTCTTTTGATAAACTTTGAAGAACATTTAGAGTATTAAGTTAGATTTTTACATTTACTCTTTTTTCATTTGGAAAAGTTCAAATAAAAAAAATATATATATAACAGTCATGTGTACACATTCACATTCAGATAAATAGCAGTATGATTTAAACAAAAATGAAGGATTTGCTAAAGTTATATTGATGTGTATGTTCTAATGAAGAAAATTTTAATAGTATAAATATTATGAACTATTTGATTATATTTATACAGGCCAAACTAGCCCCAGCAAGTGTGGTATATTTTGGAGTGGATGATAGCAAAGGTATTCGAGATTTATAGACACATATTTTATTTTTTCCCCATTTACCTTGTTTTTCTGTTTGTCAAATGAGTTTAAGGATCAGGTTAAAGATAGTTTTCCATGAAGGAGTTATGATATCATAAGGAGACTTTGTATATAGATAGCTTATAATATAAACAGCAACATTTTGATGTGGAACTGATGTTGTGATCTGTAATATAAACACCAACATTTTGATGTGGAACTGATGCCACTGGCCATTGAAATTTCATGTAAGAATTCAATGTTGTATTCATAAGTTTAATGTTCATGTTGAACATAGTTTATCATATATCATAATGGCACTTTGAACTTAATAGTTTATGTTATGAACTACAGCATTTTGATCTTAAATTGACCATGAGGTCACAAGTTATTGACTTCATAGTAGAATTTCAAAGTTATAATGTACATGTAATGGTTCATGCTGTAGGTATTTTGTCATGAAGCCATTATGATATTATAATGACACTTTCTAAATAAATAGATCATGATGTGAAACTGATGCTGTGACCTTGGCTTTACAGATTTCATGGTAGAATCTCTGTGGTAAAATGTGCATGTTTATATTTGGATTGAAGTTAATTAATCATGAGAGAGTCACAATATCATACTGAAACTTTGTACATAAATAGTTCATTATCTGAATAGGAACATTTTGATGCAAATCAAATGAATGCTCTTGGGATCATTCGTCATTGACTTAAATTTTTACCTGCGTTGCCAACGGCGGAAGCAGGTCTAGGAGTTGGGTCACTCCGTCCGTCTGTCTGTCTGTCCGTCTGCCCGACCCAATAAGCTTGTCATCGCAACTCCTATGAAACTACTGATCGATTTTCATGAAACTTGGTATGTAGATAGGACATCATATTTAGTTGTGCATATCTCCAAAAAATTTTGATGGCTTGATTTTTATGGGAGTTATGCCCCTTGGAACTTAGAAAATACCATAAATGACTTTGTCAGCGCAACTTCTCTGTAAATACTTATTCGATTTTCATGAAACTTGGTATGTGGATAGGACATCGTATGTTGTGCATATCGCCAGGAATTTTGATTGCTTGATTTTTATAAGAGTTATGTCGCTTGGAACTTAGAAAATACTCATAAATGACCTTGTCATTGCAACTCCTCTGAAACTACCCAACTAAATTCAACGAAACTTGGTATACCGTAAGAACATCATATGTAGTTGTGCATATTAGCAGGAAATATTGATCCTCTAAATTTTACGGAAGTAATGCAAGCGACGCAGGTCCAGACATCATTAGGTATCACTTGTTATTAATATAGAATTTCAAGGTAAAAAGAGTTATGGTATTACCATAAATTTGTACATGAATAGCTTGAGATGTGAACTGCAACATTTGATGCAAAATGGAAGCTGTGACCATAAGGTTATGGGTCATCAAAATTGATTTTCTTAGGAATTTCAGGTTAAGGTTCAAGTTGTATGTAGTTCAACATGAAAGAGCTATGATATACTTTTTCTATAAATACTGCATGATATGAACAACAACATTTTGTTCAAAAATTAGTGCTATGACTTTGTGGTCATGAATCATCAACTTTAATTTTCATTATAGAATTTCAAGGTAAGAAGAGTTATGATATCATCATAAAATTTTGTACATTGATAGCATGGGATGTGAACTGCAGCATTTTGATGGAAAACAGATGATGTGACTCTGTGATTAGTCATTATTTTTCGTTTTGAACACAGGTTTTTAATGTGAATGTTTACTACAAGACAATAAAATACTAAATGACTAGACCATATTTACATTTCTCTTTTCATTTTTTACCTCTGAGTGCAGGTTTAGAACATTTCCTTAGTCAAGCTGTTTTAAAGGAAGTAGGATCACGATTGAAAGCAGATGAACTAGTCAGTAGATGGTAGGCTGTTAAGTGTTTATTCTAATGTTTTGAACATATTATTACAACAAAAAGTATTTATTCTATCTCTTTATATGTTTAACTAAATATCACACTAATTTTGTGTATGTTCCCATCAATATGGCTGAAAAACTGCCAACGTGGTGTTAAACACCAATCAATCAATCAATCAATCAATACAAGTTTAATTATCATGGCATTATATCCTATTCATGTCTATTCCCAATCTATTTATTTAAAACATCATGAAACTTTAATTGTCGCACTTGATAAACCTTACAATTTTTGTTAAATCAAACTGAATTACTGTACTGTGAAAGTTAGTTAATTCCCTGGATACCAATTTTGCAGGTTTGTAAAAGTTCATGAGTTGTTGAATTTATGATTTCACATTCATTTTTTCAAAATATATATTTATTATAATCTTAATCATAAGGAACAGCTAATTCCATGTAAATTGGTAACCCACAAAAAATAGTACTCCTGAAGCAGTATAAAAAATTGTTTTATTCCGTAATGTGCCCAAATTTTTTCCCAGAATGTATATTTTTCACTGATTTGTTTAATTCAGTTTCCCAAAAGATAAGTCATCTGAAGAAGAAAGAGGACCAATAAAGAGAAGTACTGATTGTTCCAATCCAGTGAAAAGGAGTTCTGAAGACAGACCAAGACAACCCAAGGACACCACAGTTAGTGGACAACAACCAGGTGTACCAAAGTGGTTCAAAATAGGTAAGTTAAACTGCTGGGAAGCTGGCATTAAATTAAAAGGGCATTTTGTCTGGAAATTTAATCATGTTTGACTAATGTATTTCTAACTTGGACTTCCAGTATTTGGACACCTAGCGTACCTGTTGAAGGTTAATCCAGAAAAGTGCTTTGTGCGCAGATAAATTGTTAATTTTGTTAAAGAATGCCATCTGTCTGACATTTATTCTGTATCTCTTTTTGATAATATGAATATTATGAAGAAGATTAATTATATGACTGCTAAAATTTTGTGGTCAGTTTATGGTATGTTGCTGTAGTCAGTTTTGGCTTTGGCTTCTGTAGACAGGTTTATTTGTAAGATAACTTTTGTTACAGCAAACCAATTCTTTTTTATACGACTGCAAAAATTTGCGGTCGTATTATGTTATGGCGTTGTCGTCGTCATCGGCGTCGGCGTCTTGTCTGTGGACACATAGGTTTCCGCAACTTATCTTTTGATGGGGTGAACCGATTCTTTTGAT
>JAULBM010059200.1:0-10335 GCA_032357055.1 Geukensia granosissima
AAAAAAATCTTCTCATCTGAAACTACTTGCTCAATTGGAACCAAACTTTTGTGAAATGATCTTAAGGTGGTCCTCTTGCAGAATTGTATCCGATGACTCCACTCGCCAACCAAAATGGCCGTCACTGCTGAACTTAGTTTAACATTGGACCCTATGGGGAATTCATAAAAAAATCTTCTCATCTGAAACTACTTGCTCAATTGGAACCAAACTTTTGTGAAATGATCTTAAGGTGGTCCTCTTTCAGAATTGTATCCAATGACCCTGCTCACCAACCAAAATGGCCGCCACTGCCGAACTTAGTTTAACTTGGGACCCTATGGGGAATTCATTGAAAAATCTTCTCATCTGAAACTACTTGCTCAATTGGAACCAAACTTTTGAAAAATGGTCTTCAGGTAAACCTCTTTCAGAATTATATCTGATGACCCAACCCGCCAACCAAGATGGCCGCCACAGCAGAACATAGTTTAACATTGGACCCTATGGGAAATGCATTAAAAAATACTTTCACATTGGAACCACTTGCTCAATTGGAACCAAACTTTGGTAAAATGGTCTTTAGGTGAACTTCTTTCAGAATTGTATCCGATGACCCCACCTGGCAACCAAAATGGCCGCAACAGCGGAACTCAGGTTAACATTGGACCCTATGGGAAATGCATTAAAAAATACTTTCACATGGAATCACTCGCTCAATTGAACTAAAACTTTGGTAAAATGGTCTTTAATGGAACCTCTTTCAGAATTATATCCGATGACCCTGCCTGTCAACCAAGATGGACCCTGCAGCAGAACTTAGTTCAACATTGGACGCTATGGGAAATTCATTAAAAAATCTTCTCATCTGGAACTACTTGCTCAATTGGAAACAAACTTTGGTGAAATGGCCTTTAGGTGAACTTTTTTCAGAATGATATCTGATCACCCTGCCCACCAACTAAGATGGCTGCCACTGCCAAATATCAACTTTGTATTGGCAATCGTATGCCAGGTGAGCGATTACAGGCTCCTGGGAGCCTCTGGTTTATTTTTAGCTTTGTGGTCATCTTGTTTGGAGTTTGAAGTATAGCAATTTGGACACAATTTTGGATAGGGATCACCTAAGGATCAAGTTTGCTTGACATTGGCTAAGTAGTTTCAGAGGAGAAGTTTAAATCTTTTTTCAAAATTTCAACCCCTTTTTTTCTAGCCCAATGGCCATATTGTTTAGAAGTCTGAGTCATCGAACACAATTTTACAAGACCACCCCACGACTATTCCACCAATATTTGGTCAAATTTGGCTTAGTCGTTTCAAGGGAGGAGATTAAAATATGAAATGTTGATGTAAGCTTGACTGACTCCAAGTGAAGGCAAAAGCTCTGCCTTTTAGTCCAAGTGAGCTAAGAAAATGGCTCCAAAAAGGCCTAATAAAGCTCTCATTGAGATAAATCCAATGAAAAACATCCCATCAAAATTGGCTGAAGGACCTCTAAAGATAGCATTTTTGCTCCTTTATCCCCTTTTATCTCACAAGCAGTAAGAAAACAAAAATTAGTATTGAGTCTTCCACATGTGTCAACTGCTAACTCTTTGCCTAGTGAGGCAAAGGAAAAAGAATGAAGAGAAGGGAAATGGGAAGTACAAAACTTAATTTAGTCTGGGTGATTTCTGTTGCATGGTTTATTAGTAGTAGAAAATTAGAAATGGTTACCCTATCCCCCTTTCTCACCATTTTGTAAGTTGAACTGCAGGCAACTATTATCAATTTACAAGAAAAATAAAATATGAGGTGCAATACTTCATCTATTGAATAAATAGTTGTAAAAGTTTTGTCTGTTGAGTGGTGTAGGAGGAGCAGGTGTTAAGAGATGTTAGCCCCTCCCCCTCTTCCATGCTGGTTTCAAGTGAAAATTGATATTAAAATTAAAATACTGATTTCCTGGGGACATAAAATAGGAGGTGCAAAACTACATCTATTGAATAAGTATCAGCAAAAATTTTGTTAATTTCTGTTGAGTGGTCTAAGATGAGTAGCGGATTAGAAATGGTAGCCCCCACTTCTTTGCCATTCATTTTTCAAGTAAAAATTGCTGTAAAAATTGAAATACTGATTTCCTGGGAAAATAAAATAGGAGGTGCAATACTACATCTATTGAATCAGTTTCTGTAAAAGTTTTGTTAATGTCTGGTGAGTGGTCTAGGAGGAGTAGCGGATTAGAAATGGTAGCCCCCCCTTTTCCATGCATTTTGCAAGTAAAAATTGCTGTAAAAATTGAAATATTGATTTCCTGGGAAAATAAAATAGGAGGTGCAATACCACATTTATTGAATAACAAAAGTTTGGTCAATTTCAGCTGAGTGGTCTAGGAGGAGTTTTTAGCTTGGGGGTCATTTTGTTTGGAGGTCGGGGTCATCGGACAAAATTTTGGAAGAGGACCATGCAAGGACTATCCCACCAAAGTTTTAGGCCAGGTGAGCTAAAAAAAATCTCACAGCTATGGATCCTTCATATTGATTTACACCAATTTATTAATATATTACCTCATCTTCTGCCAAGAAAACACAGTCTGCTGATCTTATGTTTTGGACAGCATATAATGTTGAATTGGAAGCTGCATCCTGTTCCCTTGATTTAAGGCTATGAATATACATCTCAAACTCAGGTGATTCCGACATGCTGAAGAATATGAAGATTATTATTATTTTTTAATTAATTGAATTACTAGTAAAATCCAATTTAACACTTTATGTACATTTTTTTTTCATTATTGCTCAGTCCTCAAAATTAAACTACGTACACTTCATATTAGGAAGGATCAGTACTAGTGACTCCTCCTTCTAAGATCAACAGGAAGAAGTGGAGTACATTGTGAGAGAAATTATGCATGCGAAATTATGCTTAAATAAAACAACAGGGAGACATGACTTCTCCTTCCTACCAAAAGTATGGAGACTATACAATCACAAGACAGTTTAGTGAGCCTTGATTGCTTCAAAATGTAATATCAACATAACAAAAGAATAGGTTCTGTATGGCCTGTTTTTGGCCCCAAAAATTAATGAAATTATAATTATTTTCATTCAAAGTAGTTGGGGTGTCTTCCGCCATTTTGAATTTATCTTTTCAGCGTTTTTTGGTTCTTTGATATACAAAAATCCAATTATCAAATTAAAATTTTAGTGATTAATTTGTTTATTAAAGATTTTAACAGTGATTAAATTAAAACGTACTACAATATTATGACTAATTTCATAAAGTTATTTTTTACCAAAATTATTAGAAAAATTGTTAAAGGGAGATAATTATAAAGGGAAATAACTCTAATATTTTACATAGATATTACTGTGGATTCTTTTCCTTATATCAAAGGTGACTTAAATATTTCCTCCGCATCAATTAATAATACTATTCATGTGTAAACTTATGTTTAAATATATCAAATTTCTATGGACTAGTTTTCCTGCAATTCCCTTATTCTCAATATTTTCTATGTTAAATTCCCATTTAAAGAAAATATATATATATTTTCACTAGAAGAAAGGTGACCCTCTTTCAGTGCATTTTATCAATGCATACTACCCTAGGTTTCAGCAGGGAAAATATTTCAAAAATCTATGGAAGCCAAATTAGACCCACCAACTACCTTAAAAATTCTACATGATATCCATAATCTGTACTGAGCTTAGTTATTTCTTGTCTCATTCACTTCAATTTCAAAAACTAAGAATTTTCCTCATTAAACATGTAGGGTGTATTTAATCTTTTTTCCATGATACTTTTAACACAACTGATTGATTAATTGACAATTCCCAAATTTTCAATACAAAGACACTGTAAAATATAGAAACAAAATTAAAATACTTCTAAATCAAAGGCTCTCCTATTATCATGCTAAAACATTTTTTCTTTACATAAACCCAAGGAATCTTTTTCATGAATAAAATGTATTTTGAACATAGCTATTTCCATAGACATATTCATAAAATTATGACATTTAATCTAGTAGTTAACAGTAGATTATTCTAACTAAGGTTTATAAAATTTAAGGGGTTTTAACAGTACTTTTATTAGCCCAATGAAGTGAGTTATCTCCCATCTCTAAGTAAAAGATAATAAAACTTTCTCAATTCCTATGAAAACACTGGAGAAGTTAAGAAATCAATTTAAAAATACTACTGGTGTATATGTCAAAGTTTAAATTTTCTTTTAAGTATCCATAAATATAGTGCACCCAGTTTTCTAATAATTAACAAATATATATATAGACATTTTCATAGCTTTGAATTTTCCCCCGAAGATGTGTGTCGCCTGCATGATATGACAGCAGCATGTCCACAACAGAACATTTTAAATAAACATGGTTCTAGTATCTGCTTGACACAATAATTAAGAGGAAACCAACCAAAATAAATCATTCCCTCAAGTAGTTGCAGAGAAAAGTGTTATGAAAAAATTGAATATGAACAGTGTTATGTGCTTATGTGCAAAAGTCTGTAAATAGGAAGATGGTATCAGATAAACCTGAAAAGGAGGACACGATACAAGTCATCATGACTAAGCTATTTACAAAATTTCAAATCATGCCCTTAAGTAGTTGCAGAGAAAAGTGTTACAAACTGTACATGAAAACTGTTATATGAAAAATTCTAAGTCTCAGTAAACAGGAAATTGATAAGCCATCATGTCTAAGCTTTTTACCAAATTTCAAACCATTAAATTCTCTCAAGTAGTTGCAGAAAAAAAAAGCGTTACGAAAAACTGTACACGGAAACTGTTTTATGAAAAATTCTAAGTATTAGTAAACAGGAATTTGACATCTGATAAACCTGAAAAAGGGAGACACAGTACAAGTCATCACGTCAAAGCAATTTACCAAATTTCAAATGATTTCCTCCAGGTGTTGCAGAGATAAGTGTTAATAAAAAGTGTGACACGGACGACAACAACGACACAAGACAACTAAAGTGATTCTTTTATGTCGCCCCTCACTTTGTGTGCAGGCAACACAATGAAAATCTACTTGGAATTATTATCTATATTGATACAAACTGAATGTGTTCCCTAATCAATTGAATTTATTTTGGAGTTCTTACCCAAGGTAAGGATGTAATGCCGTCTCAGCATCCTCATCATTTCCATCGTAGTAACTGTTTACCACCTCTGGCCAGTCTTTTTCAGTAACTTTCATAATTTTTTTTTGCAGATTCCTAAATTTCTTGATTTTCTCACATTTCTGAAATTGATTTTAAATAATTACTGTGTGTAAGTCACATTGGGAATAATCTGACTAATTATCTTGGAATGTATATTAAATGTTGAATGACTAATAATGGTATTTATAAAAATTTCATGGAATTATTTTTAATATAAGATGAAATTATGATGAAACTAACATTTAATTTATTCGTTCAATGAAATAGAAATATTTTCTTGTACTTGGTTTGACACTATGAATAAAAAAAATTAACAATTTGACTCTATGTATAAAAAAAATTAACAATTTGACTCTTGCCATTCATAATGTAAAATACAAATTGAAAGTTAAATGATATATTGTGTCAATTACAAATAAAAATAAGATCAAAGTGACATTTATCTTGGATGAGATCCTGGTAGACATGCAAATTCTTATATGCACACCAATCTACATGATGGTACTATAAGAAATACGATAAAATAGAAGAGAAGTTGGAAGTTGAGCCAAAGTTATACATAAAATTTAGGTTAAAGTGACATTTTTGGGTGGGATGATGCAAATCTGAACATTATATTACTGTAATTTTTTTACTTTTTGCATTTCTTCCAAAGATAATTCTTTCTCAATGATTTGCTGGAGAAATGTTTCTACTATATTGTCTTCAATGGCCATCATTGACTTCCATGTACTGGTACTGGTAAGAGTAGTACTGTTGGTAGATCTCTGCAAACAGAAATGTTAACATTCTAATGAATTACTTTTGTAACACCTTTTAATGAAATTCACTGAAACCAAACAATTCAAATGGAACAATGAAAGTGCCTATGGCACAATAAGGAAGATTAATCTTAAGTTCCAATAAACTTTATTTTCATGGTGATTATTGCCTAAATTTTTTTTATCTAAGGCAGGGATTTTCAATCAGCTAAAATTTTATTCCTGATGAAAATTTCAAATTACCATACTTATTACCCAGGGGCACAAACAATTTTCCAGAAGGGGGGGGGGGGGCACTAATTTGGGATGAAAAAATCCTTGCTTCCTCATCAAGCCTCGAGCATTGAAACATTGAAAATTTAACTATCTCGAGTGGAGAAATATCGTAATCCACGAGAGCAGTTGGAGAATTTGTTTCTCCTGTGAATAAAACATCAAAAAATGAGTTCAGTACCGAAAATCCTTATGAGGAATCCCACTGACATTTGATTAAGAAAAAACATAAAAAATGAAGGAAACTCCTCCTAGGAAAAAATTTGTACAGACATTACTTGTATTTAGATGGGTTTGTTTGTGAAAATAAAAAAGATTTGGCCGGTTATAAAAGAAAATATGAGCAGAAAACTAAAATAGCAACAAAAACGACAACTCGCATAAAAATAAATACAGATTTAAGAAGTAATTCGCAAAAAATAATATGAGACTTAGAACAGGGGTCTATATAGCATTTCTTAATAAAACAACACATTAACCTACTTAGGGGTGAAAAGGACTAAGTCCAAACTTCAATATCTTCGGCAAAAATTATCCAAAATTAAATTCCTCGCCACATGCACATCTCTATTATGTATTCTAAAAATTCCCAAAATTTAATCCAAATCCTGCAAATCATGAAGGAGTTGCGGATAACCCATTGACCTGGAAAGGAGCGAACAATGACTAAGTCTAAACATCCATATATCTTATGCAAAAATTATCGAAAATCAAATTCCTCACAACAAGCACATTGCCATTATGTAGTCTAAAAACCCACCAAGTTTTATCAAAATCCTCCAGTTGTTTGGGAGGAGTTGCGGACAACCCATTGACCCATATTGGTGTGAAAAAGAACTAGGTCCATACATCCATATCTTCTGCAAAAATTGGGGTCCATTGACAAAAAAGTTTAATATATTTGATTGGTAAAAGTCAAAGGATCTCGAAAATTTGTGAACATATTTGCAGACAACAGGACCAAACATCCTTAATTCATATAATAAGATTGAATACCTTTTGTTTTGGTTTCTGGCCCTTTAAATTTCCTGCTGCATAAAGTTTATATATACTAAGAACTTTATCAAAGACCTCTTTACTGGCCATTGCTATGTTTAAAAGTGGCTGTATACTCTTTATACTCTGAAAAATAATTGTAAAGAACTTCAGATTAGATTGTTCAGTAATTGGAGTAAAAAATGATTTCAGAATGGTTCTTATCATCAAATTTCCTCAATTTAAATTTTTGGAATTTTTACAATTATTAGAACTTTTTCAAATATGACTTGCCTTAGTGAGAACCCTGAAAATGTGAAAATTTAAAAAATAAAATGCATCGATTCTTCTTTACACAGAGAACCAGAAGTGAAAATAGACCTGCAGGCTTCCTTAAATTCATTTGATGAGTTTCAAACATTTTTTTCTCTTTTAATCATCATTTCTTATATAATTCTATTATACAGCCCGTGTATAAATGAGTACAACACCATATCTCACATGAGTAATATTTCTGAATTAAGCTAACCTTTTCCTTTGGTAAAATTTTTGATACTTTACTCCTCCATGCTCTTATCTGCACTAAATCTGTAACACGCTCATCAGTGATTGGACCCAGTTGACGTCTAAGTAGCAAAATCTGCATAGAATTAATCATTTTTTTTTTATAATTTTACATATGTACAATGTATCTTTCTCTCTCTTAGTCTTAAATCAATGAATAGTGCATAATGTTCCATTGGAATTTTGTGTGAAATAAAAACCTTCCCCCAAAGTTTGGTTCCAACTGAACAAGTAGTTAGAGATGAGAAGTTTTTTTTCAGGCAATTCTGTACCAAGTGGAGATAACTCTACAAATATAAAAGTTTAAAATTTCAACTGATAAACTGAAACTTGACCTGTACTTCTGAATTTCAGTATAAGACTGAACTTACATTGTACTTAAGGTTTTGAGACCCTCATTTATTTTTTTTTCATGCGATTAAAAAAAAATCCTCAAGCAGCTATTACCTCTGGATAATTAAAAACAGTAATGGAGTCATTAATTTGTGAGAATATTTTCTCGGCTTTGTAAATTTAAAGAATTTAAAGTTGATAAACTCAATTTGAGCTAGACATTTTTAAGGTAGAAATTATTCTGTTTTTTTTTCTTTATATTTAATAATTTTAAAAACTCTCTTTTGTGAATTCAAATTGATTAGGTTGAGAAAACTCTTGAATTCCCCAAAATGAATGTGATACTCAAATCCTAAGAGTTGTGTTTAACAAGTGTGGACACACTAATATGTCTCGCCTGTATAAACGGCTTTGACCCTATAAACATGTGGACTCAATAGTTTTCATATATAGATATTCAGCAAGTAATATCACCAGGACGTTCAATAAAAATTTGATTGAAATCAATAAACTGCAAAAATGAGGTCAAGGACATATGACATATGGCAGACTGACATGTACTCTTCATAATGTATAAGCACATCCAATATTGTTGACCTACCACTGATAGTAATTGAGAAACAGACCTAAGCATGAAAACTTGACCCTGGTCAATGGACCATGAAAATGAGGTCAAGGACATATGACATATGACAGACTGACATGTACTCCTCATAATGTATAAGCACCCCCAATATTGTTTACCTACCACTTATAGTAATTGAGAAACAGACCTAAGCCTGAAAACTAGACCCTGGTCAATGGACCATGAAAATGAGGTCAAGGACATATGACATATGGCAGACTGACATGTACTCCTAATAACGTATAAGCACACCCAATATTGCTGACCTACCACTTATGCTTACTGAGAAACTGACATAAGCATGAAAACTTGATGCTGGAGTTTCAAAGTCACTGAACCATGCAAATTAGGTCAAGGACCAATGTCATGTGGTTGGTCGACAATTTCATACCACGAACTATATGCACACTAAATTTGGTCATCCTAGCATTTATACTTTCAGAGATATAAAGCTTTCAAAAAAGTTTACGCCGTCGCCGGAGGAAAGTAATAACAGTATGTCTCGCTTTTGCGACTTCTTCGCAGGCAAGACAAAAACTAATTTAGAAGCAACTCTTATTCTAAGTTTAAATCCTTATATCAGTAATTTCTGTTGATGTCTCTGTTCAGAATGGTATCTATGGAAGGAGTAGTTTTACAATTGGAAATTCGTCTTAAAAGTAAATGTGAACTATAGATCAATTTCTTGATATGTACTTACATGTATTTAATAATTATATAAAAAGTAAGAGATTTCGAATTTAATGCTGCCAATTTCTTTAAATTGATGACAAGAAATGACTTCTTAAAATTTTGATAAGAAATAATGTTTTATATGAAACATAGCTAAAGTCATGCTGACAATTTCAGGTCATGAGCAATTTTATTCTATTGTTATGCTCCCAAAGACAGCATTAATGGTAGAAGAGTAAACAAGATGTACCGTACTGACCCTCAGTCAGACCTTCAACAAGGTGGCGGCTATTCAGATTTGCAGCAAATGCACATTTGCCTCCATACTGCAACATGGACGTAAAACTTCTTCTTAGAAAATATTTATATTCTCACCACATTGAAGATGTCTTCAATTCTTTTTCAAAAAAATTCCAAACGTGAATAAACTAACACCAAATTTTGAAAAAAAGAGTTAGAAATAAAAATGTGACATTCTCCCGCCATTTTTTGATGTTACAAAATTCAACTAAATACCAAAAACAATCCTTCGGGAGCAACACACAGGTCGCACCTGTTTCATATTACGTAGAAACTGATACAGAGATGAAAATTTTTGCTAGGTATAAAATCAGATGGTGATTGATTTTCCCTATCAATACAATTGAATTAAGTTTTTTAAATCTCTCTACAGTGGTCAGCAGGTAGACAAAAGGTATTGTGATAAATAAATGGTTCTTTTAATTGGAAACTCTCACATATGTCCCAAATAATTACCTCTTCATTTATTGGTAAACTATAATATGGTTGACAATAATACTTCATCAAATATAAAACTCTACCATAGATACTGCTTAAACATATTCTAACTGTAACAAAATTTCTATTAAAAGTCACTTCCATAAAACAAATATCAACTAGAGCTCTGGTGTCAGAGCAGCCCTAACAGAACAGATGCATACCCCCGTAAAATTGACATTAATACTGTGAGCAAAGCTCACTATGTATACCCCCC
>JAULBM010059211.1:5000-10335 GCA_032357055.1 Geukensia granosissima
AGAAGTAAAAAGAACCGTTACTGCCCAGAAATGGTAAGCAACTCCTGTGGCTGCATCAGTGGCACCCGTCTGAATACTGGTTTGAACTAGTCGATGAGGGCAAACCTGATTTAATGGGTTTATCTATGCCTCTTTCATCATTTAATTTCAAAACTTAACCACTTTACGAACGAAAAACGAAATACGAACGACCGAACAAAAAATGCACAAACGAACGATTGATTGTTTCGTTCGTTTCCAAACGAACGAACAAACAATGCTATCGTGCGTGGGAAAAGAACGAAAGAACGCTCTTATCGTGCGTGGGAAAACAAACCTACGAACAACCATATGCGTGGGAAAACAGCCGAACGAACTCTATTTCGTTCGTTCTTTGGTTTTACTGGGATTCAAAAAGCAAATCCCAGGTTTTGAAAATAATTTAAACATCTAAAAGAAATCGTGCTCTAATGAATAAGACAGATAAGTAAAAAACATATTACATATTTTATTATTAGTGTAATTTCATTTTATTGGGATTTTGTATGACTAAGTACAAAGGATATTTAAATGAAATTAATTTTGTACAGTTTTTATTGATACATATCATATTTACATTAAAATTATATTTAGGCTTGTTTTTTGTCAAGTTCAATGGCAAATTTTTGATATTTAAAACTGAATGAAAAATGGCATAGATTCTTAAGCAGAATGATTTTTACCACAAATTTGAAAATTTGGAAAAATTGTGTTGTCATAAAGCAAGAATTATCTGACTGTACATTGTGTAATTATCTCTTAGGACTAGAAGAATTTTAACTGAAATAAGAATAAAACCTTTAGTTGCATGAATTAATACCACAAATTTGGAAAATGCCTGGTTGCAAAAAAATAATCTGAATTCCATATTGCACACTCATCTCTTAAGGTCAGAACTAAAAATTTTGGAATGAAAAATATCATTAATTTTTTAATAGCATGAACTTGTACTACAAATTTGTGAAATATTGTAAATTTTTGTTGTCGCGAAGCAAAAAATAATCTGATTGTACATTGCAAATTAATCTATTAGGGCCAGGAGTATGAAAAATAACATAAATTGTTAAGTTGCATTAAATTACAACACAAAGGACGAGGGTCGTTAAGGGCCATTTTTGGCCCAAGAATTTGGCTAATAAATGAAAACTGTCCGATATCTATGATTTTATATTTTTTGTAGTGAATAATGTCTGTAAAAAGAAAATCCAACATAATTTTTAGTTTAATTAGTTCTACAATGGTCATATGACACATTGAAAATGCTTTAAATGTGAAAAAACAAGGGGTCAGAAAAGGGAGGGACACAGCAACCTCGAGAACCAGACGGAGCACGACACAAAACATACACACAAAACTTAACGAGACAAAAAACCCAAACAGACATCTATAAACGTTGCAGATCTCTACGAAAAACCGGAGTGACCTCAGTGATAGAAAGGGTACGAATTCTGCTTTGAAACATCAGCTGCATTGTTCATGTTCAAATCAGATTGTACTCATTTTGGAGTTTAATAGATAAAATATGAGTAAGGTGCAACCTTAAGAAAGCGAGCAAAGTAGTAGAAATTGTGCCCTTCGAAATATGGTCTTGTCCATGCCGACAACATTGTTGATTTTGTTTGTAATTTTAACAGTTAACACAAAATTACGATCGCCACCACTTGGGATAGAACCCGGTAGCTATATGTTACCAGCCAGCCGCCCTACCGAGTGAGCTAAAGAAATATTCCTTTAGCCCAGTCGATTTAACTCAGGTCAGCCGTTCTGTCAAAGTAATCTCCCGAGATTTCGCCATGTTGACGAAAGTGTTTTGGCATAGTGTGATGCAATCATTAATTTTTACCACGTTTCTACCATAAAAAGCTCGGCTGTCGCTTATTAAATGGTACCGTACAAAGATGAGGATAAAACATTCTGGAAGAAAAAAGCGAAAAAACTTGTCGGTCCGTCTTTCATTCCATGGCTATTCCAAAAGATTTCTTTTATAAGGGAACAACGAATCCTAGGTAAGCAATTTCTATTTGTAAACTATATCGAGTAATCTCCATCTTCAAACATGCTCACAAGTACCATTTGAGCTGTCAGATGTAAACGACACACTCTAGGCCAGCTGGAACATTACTGCCTTTGAATGTGAATCAAACGGGGAAAAAAAGCCCGTCTTTAAAGTGTTATCTTTGATTTACTTTCTCCGTTCGGCTTATTGTGTTTCTTTGCTAATCTTAACCATAATATTGAATTCACTCCTCAAACTTTTTCACAAAAATGGAAAGGTTAAAAGTGCTTTTCATTAACACTGATCTTTCTTTGCATGTTCCTATGGATCATCTTTACTATTTTCTTTAAATGGTGACAAATACAATTTTTACCCTTAGGCTAGTGTTTTCTTTACATGGTGCTTCAACATAATCCTTACCCAAGTGTCTCCATTTTCTTTTAATGGTGCTTCAACATTATCCTCCCCTAGTGTTTCCATTCTCTTTACATGACGCTTCAACATATTCCTAGTGACTACATTTTCTTTACATGGTGCTTCAACATAATCCTTACCCTAGTGTCTCCATTTTCTTTACATGGTGCTTCAACATAATCCTAGTGTCTCCATTTTCTTTACATGGTGCTTCAACATAATCCGTATTCTTGTGTTTCTATTTTTTTTTCAATATAATCCTTACCCTAGTGTTTCCATTTTCTTCAAATGATGCTATAACTAATCCTTCTATGGTTCCATATTCGTCACATAGTGCTTTACTTAATCTCCTTGTGTTTCCATTTTCTTTACATGGTGCTTCAACATAATCCTAGTGTCTCCATTTTCTTTACATGGTGCTTCAATATAATCCTTATCCTAGTGTTTCCATTTTCTTTAGATGGTGCTTCAACATAATCCTAGTATCTCCATTTTCTTCACATGGTGCCTCAACATAATCCTAGTGTTGCCATTTTATTGAAATGGTGCTTTAACATAATCCGTATTCTTGTGTTTCTATTTTCTTTCAATGGTGCTTCAACATAATCCTAGTGTTTCCATTTTCTTTTTGACCGCCTCGGTGGTGTAATGGTTAGCGTGCTCGCCTCGAGTGCGGAAGGTCGTGGGTTCATTCCCCGGCCGGGTCAAACCAAAGACATTAAAATTGGTATATGCTGCTTCTCTGCTAAGCACGCAGCATTTAGCAGCAAGAGCATCCTGGTCGGCCCAGAGTCAGAATAATGTGTCTGGGTAAAGTGGCACGTCTTCCTGCGGACTGTTGCTTTCGTGAGCTAGCGCGTTAAAAAATCCGGCTCAGCGTGTCGGTCTAATACAAAGCAGGGTTCATTCATCATCATTTATCATTGATATGCTCTTGTCCTGAATATGCATGAAATATTTGCCACTGGACGTTAAGCATTATTCAATCTATCAATCAATCAATCGGGATAAATTAAATTATGTTTCACTGAGCTGAGTCTCTCACTTTTAATTAAATATAGAAAAATCCCTTGGATGAATCTTCATAATTCCTATAAAATGCAATTGAGTAAAGTTCTAGTAACTTTTGTATATTTGGATATTTTTATACATATTCTTAGTTTTCCTCCACTCATATGGAAAATTATTAAATTGTGTCATTTTCCATTACAATTTTTGAGCACAGGATTTGTGAATTTTTAAAAAAGAAAAAAAATTTGATTGGTTTTATATCTATTGGCATATATGTATGCGTACTGCCAGAAAAATTTTGCTTGGTGGAACCAGAAATGCAAGAATTTAGACGACTTCGGAACTTTCGAATCTATTTTACAAAAATCAGCAATTTTCACATAAGCAAAGGACAAACAAACAAGGCCTGAGATAGTTTGAACACCAAATTATATTGCCAGTAAGATAGTTATATCTCACTCTAAATTTCCTTTTTGGATTGTTTTATTGCTTTCAGAAATAAAAGCCAAAACATGAGAGACTCAGTTCAGTGAAATGTACTTTAGTAAAGTTTATTAAGGGCCTTCCATAATTACTTCTTGTAAAGATTGGTTTCATTTGGCTTAGCAGTTTCAGAGGAGAAAATTATAATGTAAAAGTTTATGGATGAAGAACCAAAAGTGATGACAAAAGCTCACATGGCCTTTGACCAGGTGAGTTAGAAAAAATAAAGGAAAATACATAATTAGTCCCTTCTAGAAAAAAGACAGTGCTAGATCAATCTCAACATGTATTTTTCTATGGGGATTTTTATGTATAAATATCTAATTGATCAGAATACTATAAAAGTTTCTTACAGATACCTTACTGTCTATGGACAGCTAAGGCCAAACTAGACCACAGGCAAATAACTTATTTCGCCAACTGAGTTGCTTCACAAGCACAACATTATACCATGATTAATTGATTGATTGATTGATTGTTGTTTAACGTCCAGTGGCAAATATTTCATGCATATTCAGGATAAAAACAAGTTAAACAATAAATCAATATGTAGACTGCATTTTTCATGATAGCCAAATTTTTAAAGTAAGAGATAGGTCATGATAAAGACAGGGCCACACCATAGTACAACTGCAATTTTTTGCAGTCATATCAAAACAAGAAATGTCCAACCCCAAATCTATTTTCCATGAGGACAAGTTTTAATTTGATTAATATTTTATGCGAGGCATCTGTGGAAGGTCCTTTTACAATGTTTCCTCATTTTGTCCTGTAGATAAAAAAAATGCCCACCATGGAGGATTCTGATTTAAGATTGGCTGATGCATTAAAAAATTTTTAATACCTCTGTGCCAAAAAGATTAACATTTGATATGGAGCAAAGTAAGTCCTGTATAAAATTTTCTCTTTTTATCTTGATCAGATTTAAACCATGAACCATGTGCAATTGTTGTTTCTGATAGGCTGAAACATAAAATATTTTCTCCTCTAAAACCTTTTGGCTGTATGGAATATTTAACAGAAAGCATGTGTGCAAGATCATTTACAAAGTTAAAGACAATCATTGCCACAATTGGCCAGTTAATGTTTGTTTCGGATTTGCCCAATGTCAGGTGAGTGATATAGACTCAGTATTCTGAGCCTTTAGTTTTATAAAACGACCAATTTCCTTTGGTGTTTATTTTTGTTTTCTAATCAGAACACCATGATGAAACTTTTATAAAGGATATCCAATGGGGATAAAGACGAAGGAGATCAAGTTTTAAGCAAAGTAACCAGAGGCTCCCAGGAGCCTGTCATCGCTCACCTGTCATACAGTTTCCAACATAACGTTTGGATTAAAACCATTTGAATTAACTATGGTTTGAATAGCACAAGCAAGTTTGGCTGAGGCAACCCTCTTGGTTGGCAGAT
>JAULBM010059222.1:0-10335 GCA_032357055.1 Geukensia granosissima
CAAGTATTATTTTCACTGCAATGACTTTTGGGTAGGTATTATTTTCATTGCAATGTATTTGGGCAGGTATTATTTCCATTGCAATGACTTTTGGGTAAGTATTATTTCCATTGCAATGACTTTTGGGCAAGTATTATTTTCACTGCAATGACTTTTGGGTAGGTATTATTTTCATTGCAATGACTTTTGGGTAGGTATTATTTTCATTGCAATGACTTTTGGGCAAGTATTAGTTTCACTGCAATGACTTTTGGGTAGGTATTATTTTCATTGCAACGATTTTTGGGTAGGTATTAAACTTTTGGGCAGGTATTATTTTCATTGCAATGACTTTTGGGTAGGTATTATTTTCATTGCAATGACTTTTGGGTAGGTATAAGTGCAATGACTTTTGGGCAGGTATTATTTTCATTGCGATGGCATTTGGACAGGTATTATTTCCATTGCAAAATCTGTTGTTAAGGTATTATTTACATTGCAATTACATTTGGGAAAGTCATTGCAATGAAAATAATACCTGCTCAAGTTGTTGAAATGAAAATACTACTTACCAAAAAGTCATTGCAATGAAAATACTACTTACCTAAAAGTCATTGCAATGAAAATACTACTTAGCAAAAAGTTATTGCAATTGAAATAATACCCACCAATGTCATTGCAATGAAAATAATACTTACCCAAATGCCATTGCAATGAAAATAATAATTACCCAAGTGTCATTGCAATGAAAATAATAATTACCCAAGTGTCATTGCAATGAAAATAATACTTACCCAAATGCCATTGAAATGAAAATAATACTTACCCAAATGTCATTGCAATGAAAATAATAGATACCCAAATGTCATTGCAATGAAAATAAATACCCCACTGTCCCAGGTGAGTAGGAAGGTCGAGTACTCACAAACATTATAATCCTACCACATATTGAAATAAGAAATACCTGTCCAAATTGAAAATTACTGTATTTTTTAAACCACCCCCTTTTCCATTCTATTTAGTCACCACTTTGAGAAATATACTTAAAAAATTAATGAAATGAAAAAAACTGCTCCTCAGACAAACTGTGCAATAAAAAAAAACAAGCTTAAACAAGTCAAATATAAATATCTTAAATAGTCAATATACAACAAAACCAGAGGTTCATAGGAGCCTGTCATCACTCACCTGTCATACAGTTTCCAAAATAAAGTTTACATTTAAACCATATAAATTAACTGTGGTTTGAATAGCACAAGCAAGTTCGGCTGAGGCAGCCATTTTGGTTGGCGGACCCCTGATACAATTCTGAAAGGAACCTATCTAGGGACCATTTCACCAAAGTTTCAGATAAGAAAATATTTTTTAATGCGGCGTAGGACCATATAGGATATTCATTAAGTTGGGCCAAGATAGCTGTCTTGTTTGGCAGATGCAGTCAACTGAAACAATTCTGAAAGAAGTTCTCCTGGGGACCATTTCAACAAAGTAAAGTGCAGTGGAGGAAGTCCATCCAGTCAAGAAGATTGTTTTTCATAAATTTCTCATATTGGCCTTTATAAAACTAAGTTCAGCTGGGGTGGCCATCTTGGTTGGCGGGTGAGGTCATTGGACAAAATTCTGAAAGAGACCAAACTAGGAATCATTCCACCAAAGTTTGGTTCCAACTGAGCAAGTAGTTTCCAGACTTGTTAATTTTTTCATGAATTTCCCATAGGGTCCTTTTAAAACTATGTTTGGCTATGGAGGCCATCTTTGTTGGCAGGTAGGGTCATCTGACATAATTATGAAGGGGAACAACCTAAGAACCATTCCACCTTAATAAGATGGAATTGTGCAAGCAGTTCAAGATAAAAAAAAAATTTTGCAATTTCCCATAGCGTTCTAAGTAACACTTGGTTCAGCTGGAGTGGCCTTCTTGGTTAGAGGTTGGAAATGCCAGATATAATTTTGGAAGGAGACCACCTAAGGATCATTTCAGTAAAGTTTGGTAAAGATTAGAACAATAGTTTCAGAGAAAAAGAAATTCATCCCCCATTATTTTCTATTTTTCGCCTGGAGACCATTTTATTTGGAGGTTGGGGTCATTTGACACATTGTTAGTGTAAAGGACCACCCAAGGACAATTTAGCCAAGTTTGGCTAAAATTCTGAATACAATTCTGACAGAGGACCACCTTAAGACAATTGGTGCCAAGTATGATACAAAATGGCCCAGTGGTTTCAGAGGAGAACAGCTTTAAAGAAAAGTTTATGACGATGGACTCCAAGTGATGGCAAAAGCTCACATGACCCTTTAGGTCAGTTGAGCTAAAAAAACTACACTTCTCTTAAAAGATTCTTACTGAAATATTATTTCCATGCAAATGTATTTTTACAGCCGTCAAAAAGCAATTATAAAGAAAATTTCCTGACAAAATTTATTTGTTTGGCAAACATACTTGTGACTAAATATGATCATAATAGTATTTTTATTACAGTAACTAAGAAGTAGAAGCAGTGCCCAGGGCAATATCTGTGATCTTCCAATAGTCTGGTTATGTGGTATTGTAATATTAATAAATAACACTGACTAGTACTTGGAAAGTGCATGGATATATCAACAAAGAATTCAAGTAAAAGAACTGTTTGGACCAACAAGCCATATCACAGACCATTTCTAAGATACAGAATGGACACATAGTAAAATTTAGCCTAACTGGTTTTCCTTTCATACATCCACAACTATACTTAAAAATATTTCATTTGTAATGGAAATTGTCAATTTTCAAGGTATCATCTTACAAAAATGACTACACAGCTTGAAATCTCATTATGATCATCATCTAATGTACAGTGAAATCTATCTAAACATACAGAAAATGTGCCAATGGGAAATGGATGTCCCATGCTCCGACAAACTGGGAGGATATATGACAGACTAAAGTATTGAAAAGAGGAGAAAGGGTATAACTACTCTGATAATGCTTCAGACCAAATATCAAGTCAATCCAACATACGCAACTTGAGGAGTCTTTGAGGAAAATTTTAAAGCATGGAAATTCAATCAATGTCTTCGTAAACAGAAAGTAGACATACAATGGATCTGAAAAGAGAACTTGTGCTACAATACACCTTGATTATGCTTCAGACCAAATATCAAATCAATCGGACATGCACAAGCTGAGAAATCTTTAATGAATAATGATGTACTTACCTTTGGACATAAGGTAAACCGAATGAAAAACATTCAAGGGATTGAATTTTGATCAGATTTGAAAGGAATTTGGCAAGACATGTAAAAAAATAGAACTAACGAAAAAAATTTTTTTCGTAGGTAAGATCAAATTTCAAGAGTATGGACAAACAGGAAGAAAATGCCAAATGGACCTAAAAATCTCGCAGATTTTCGCTGAGATTAAAAGTATAAACAAAATATACAAAGTATAAACATCACATGATTTTCGTCAGTCACTCAACGATGGATTTGGAAGTATAAACGAGCCTTAACACTATCAAGCCTGAGACCAAATTTCAAATATTTCACTTAGATAAAAAGAACGAAAAAGGAGAAGGTCCAGTAAGGTTCGTTTTCGGCCCAAAAATTTTCACATTATAAAAACCTTAGTATAATATTATTTTGAAATGTTTGTTGAATAAAACAATAAATGCTCTTAATATGTCCAGCTTTATTTTTGGAGTAAAAGTGCACGTGCTTACGTTATTGACGTCATAAAATACGTAAATTTCCCAGAATGTTGAAAATGTTCATATTTTTATTAATTTTAGGGAGGTTTTCGGTCCTTATCGTATTGGCCGCATGTGTGTTACACCAAAATATTAACACATATGATCTAAATCATTAAACTACAGAATATATGTAAAACTTGAGGTGTAACACAGATGCGGCCAATACTCAAATGGCCAAAAACGAGTAAAAATTAGACGTTTTTCGGCTAATTTGTCAGATTTTCCATTTGTATACAGAGTTTAAACGGATAAAATCGCTAAATCTGACAGATTTTATCAAAAAGTTTTACAAAGTCTTAAAGATATGATATTATAATTTGCAAAAAATGTAAAACTTCAATTCTATACTAAACTTTATTTTTGAGGCCTAAAACGGCTCTTACCGAACCTACTCCTTTCATGTTCACTGAAAATATATTAGAATAGAAAAGTATTTACAAAAAACAAAGTCAATATTATCAAGCTTGATACTAAATATCAAATTAATCATTTAAATAATGTCAAAGAAAATTGAGATGAACACAGACATGTCCATGGTACATGGATGCCTGACAAGAGTAGACACAGTATTACTATTAAACAAAACAAACAATAAACCAGGCACAGTAAAATTAAAACAGAAGTGGTACCAGATTTGTGCAAACAGCCAAAAAAAATGTTGAAGTACTTTTCTTCGTGGACACCAATATTTGTGGTTTTGATAAGTATCACTTTTTGTGGGTTCTTAAATTTGTGGTTTCTTATTTAACAGATAATAATGCAAGGGAGAATATGTTTTTTATTGTGTTCTTACTTTCTTGGTTTCATTTAACCACAAAATCCATGAAAATTTGAACCCCATGAATATTAGTACTTTCATAGTATAAGAAAAACACCATTTAGTCCCTCCGAAAAAAAACAGGAGGGGCTAGTTACTCAAAATCAAAACTAGCCTTTATGTAGTACTGAAATCAATATCCAAAAATTTTAAAGAATAGGTTTTCTAGAACAAAAATTATTATGCAGAATCCAGCCTGTCTACAGACACCAACACCTACTGCCTTGCAATACCATAATATAAATGCAATTTTTTGAAGTTGTATAAAAATACCTGGATTCTCTTTGACAAAGGCATCTTTGATAGCATCAGCAACTTTAGCTTTTTCTCCATCTTTAGTTTGGCCATCCAGTTGTAGAGATCCTGCCAGTTTTGGTTTACAGAGGCATGGTTCTGAGCCTGCTTGTTTCAATGGGCCTTTCATATTACTATCAGGTGGTGTGGTAACAAAAAGGGATTGTGGTTCTTCATCATCTACTGCTATTGTATAGTCCATTGGTGTTACCTCACGACTGAAGTAAAAATATGTTATATCTTCCTGCATTATATGATGTAAATAAGTTCTCAACTGTTACATAAAAAAAAAAATGATTCTGAAATAAAAAGGATAAAAATGTTCTTCATTTAATAATTTTTCAGAGACAGAAAAGTGTTAATCATTAAATATTTTTAGGTCCAAAACTATGAAAGATGTCAGTAAAAAATGTTGATGTCAGATGGAAGAAACTTGTGGCGATTTTTACCCATGATTCTATGTGAATTTATGTACATGTATATATCTGACACTGACCTTTTGATGTTGTGGAGCATAATTATCATATAAAGACCAGCAATACATGTTTCCTCATTTTACCACCCCCTTTTCAATTGTACCCTGCTGATTACCACATATATGCAGACTACCAATGTCCTTTATATGGTTAGGGTTTGATAATGGGTGAAATTTGGAGAGGAAAAGGGCTAGGGATTTAATGGTTTGGTTAGGGTTGAGGTTAGGGTTGGGTTGAGGCTAAGGGTGAGAACAGATATGAATCTCATAGGGGAGTGTCCCCTGAAGTAAATGAAGGCCGTTGTAACAGAATCTGCCCATTAATGTAAATACATTTTAACAGTATGATAAATATAAGTAGTAACACTTGTATTAACAGAAGGAACCTACCCATTGTCATCTACAAGTTTATGTGTAGGCTGTGCTGCTCTCTTTCTTCTGTTGGTCTGTGGCTTTACCCTAACTGTCAGGCTGGAATCACTTAAATCTACATCATAAAATACAGGTTCTTAACATTACATGTGTACAACTTGTATATGTATTTTTTTGTATAGCGATACATTAATTAAATACTCAAATTTCTCTAATAAGTGTAGAAAAGTGTCATACCAAACCCTGCATAGTTAAATGTTTGGATGATTATATGTATAATTAAAAAAACTTAGTATTTGAGTCATCTCGGACGAAATGCGTGGCCTGCTCATTGTATTTAAAGAATTGTATACTAGCCAGTGGTTCCAAACTGTCTAACACAATACCAATCTCCATATTTCAGCTTTTTGCCAAATATCAAGAAGCTAATCTATGTGGTTCCTGAGAAAAATGTGACAGATATTTTCCAACATCACAAAACAGTCTTAATTCCAGAATCAAAGTTGTCTTCCATAATACAGTTCTCTATACTAATGTTCTGTGCTAAATATTGTGTTGCTAAACTGTGATTGCTGTGAAAAATGATACAGATATGATTGTCAAACAAGATGACAATAACGAATAGTGATCCCTATATGTGGCTCTGTGAAATTCAGTTGACACTTATATTGGTAGGAAAATTTTGTAAGAAGTAAATATTTCCAATTAAAAAAAAACCCTGATTCATTTAGAATGAAAGAGATACCCTTAAAGCAGTTGGTGTCCAACAAATGTTGTTCTTTATTTTAAGCTGTATAAATAACACAAACAAAAAAAAACAGTTTGTAGTGAACAGCAGTACTCTTACCTTTGTTAGTATTTTTCCATACAGTACTAATGGCTGTAGTTACTTTGACAGTATTTATAGATTTAGAGTACACATAATGTTTCCTAACACTGGTGGCACCACAGCCACACTGCGACATGCCGCTACTGCTAAGTTTGGAGTCTATCACAGTATAGGATGGTGGGTCAATTGCCACAGTTTCTGGATCAGCGCTACTGTCACCAATTTCAACGGTATAGCTGACTTTAGTCACAAAAAGCCTAAAATGGAGACATTCAATTTAGCTTATACTGAAAGTAACTTTACATAATTCATTTTGACAATGTGAATAAAATATTAGGAATTCAATTCAATTTCACAAAAAAATTTCCTGAAAAGGTCAAGGGTCATTAAGCCCTTTTTGGCTATAGAATTTGTGTGAAAAATGAAAAGAGTCTAAAATCTATAATTCTATATCATTTGTATTGAAAAATGCCTTTTAAAAGAATATCCAACAGTTTTTTTTAGATTAATTGGTTGTACAACGGGCACATAGAAAGTGCTAAAATTGTAAAAATATTCCAAAATTACTTGATTTGACAGGAAATTTGACACAATTTTGTCAATTTTGATATAGATCGTAAAAAACATCACAACCAAATGATCTTCCATGTACAAATTGTTAAGTTAAAATATCTTTGTGATGTTTTTGTGCAGACATATCTATTTTGAACAAAAATACTGCAAAAAGTTGGCATTTTTACAGAATATGGTACATTCTTGTTGAAATGCTCAAATGTACCCTGTTTTGGCAAAATCATGGAAGCAATATGAGTTTAAGTAATGAATTATTAATTGACGAATATCAAATAGCATTTTCACATCAGCTTATTTTTGAGTCATAGAATCTAAAATTTGGGGCAAATATGGGCCCTAAGTAACCTATTCCTTTAGTGAAAACAAAAAAACATACAAATGCATGAAGACAAATTTATAAATAGATTTTGAAAAAGTCTGTAAATGAAGAATGGGTTGCAGTCTTTCCAGCATTTATTCATTCCTTCCTTTTTTTATAAAAATGTTAAGAAGATGAGCAGTAAATCTTGTTAATAAAGAACTTACCAGGTAATATCAACATAAACTTCTGTGCTAATTATTGTAACCACCACTTTTTGACCTATAAAATAAATTAACATGTGAAATATTTGTAAGGAATGACACATTTGATAAATGAGTTGACAGAAATTTGAGCAGTAAGGGATATAACTCTTATTTAGGCATTTACATTAAGGTCTCGTTATACAGTTATGGGTCAAATAGGCATGCAGCACCATAGTTCCTAAAAGAGGCCTACATGATAAAAAATATATATGCAGTGGTAGATATTGCATCATACAAGTAAAAGTAACATGTTAGGGCTTAAATGAAAGCTGAGAAGGTATATTTCACAGAAATGAAAACCATTTATTCCCTGTGAGTTGGAATATAAGGTTATAAAGTGAGTGATGTGGTCTGGGAAATTCCCTTTTCCAAAAATGTAAACATTCTGTATGAGTAAAACGTTTTTTTTATTCAAGCAAATTTTGCAAAAAATTTCAAGGATCATCGTACCATTTCTGCATTAGATTAATAATCTATGGAACAAATGCTTCGCAATGATTATAACATGTGCAGAACTTTACACCTATATGTTCAGACCAAAACTCTGAAGAATAGCCAAAATGCTAAAATTTGCATAGGATTGCATTATGACGTCAAAACTGTAGAACGATACCTTATTTTTAAACCAAACTCGGACTTCCGGAAATATGTTTTCGAAGAGGACTATTAGAAGGGGATTCGAATATGGCGAACATTACCTTTTAGTCATTGATATCGACAATATAGTGACTATTTCTACTGTTAGATGCTTTAAATATCAACAGTTTTTCTGATGTTAGCTTTGGTAAGAATATAAATGCATTTTACAGAAGCATTTAAGACACAGAATGATTAGAAGGCCCATCTGGCATTTTGTTAATAAAAGCTCTACACAACGTCTAACTAATCTACTATTAGCAAGCTGGAATCTTCAATCTATTTATCAGGTAATAGATTAATCAGGAAGTGTCTATTGCATTATAACTGACAAGACAGCAACATCAAAAAATATTTCTTGAGAAAACAACATACTTTTAATCATTGTCTTCACCTGTCTGGTCAAATTATAAATACTATAGTATACAAAACGAAATTTGCCACAACAAAAATGAACCTCTATCAAAAGTTTTACAATAAAATACATCATATTATATATCGTTGGAATTCTAATTTTGCCGCAGCTGAAGCTGTAGTTAAAAATTCATTATATCTTGAAATTAAAAAATTCCCCATAGGGTGTAATGTAAATCTTTTCGACTTTGTAAATTTACTTCATTTAGGGGTTCAATCAACCAATGTTCTCAGGAAACAAGACATGAGAAAATTTTTATGTTTTAGGGTTTTATGACAGATGAAAGATAAAATTTTAAGAATATAGTTGAATTATATTCTAGCTATAACACCGAAACCCCAAATTTTTCTATGAAAACATGCAATTTTGAGACAGATATTTTCAATGTAAAAATTTTAACATAAAGGGGTAATGGGAAATTTTTTTGTTCTGAAGAAATCTGAAATTTTAAATGCAAGATGAGTTGCGGCAAAAAATTAGAAATCCAATGATATATAACATGACATACTTCAAAGCTGTACTTTCGATATATTTTGGCTTAAGTCGTGGCAAATTTCGTTTGGTGTACTTTAACTGTACATAGTTAATACTTTATACAGTAACCTGGTGAAGGTTATATGCGAGACTCTCAATTTTCTAGCAGCAAAACCTAGCTAGTGTTTGATTTGCCAGCTTTCATTGAACACTCGCAAGTCATTTTGACAGCCAACCAAGCCACATTTGAACGCTCGGCAACCATGGTATGGTTCCTAATTATTAACAAGGAAAGTTAATGGTTACTGTAAATCAAAATTATAATTTGCGCTTTTCCGAAAACTTTCACTACTTGTTCCAAACCCAAAAGCAGATTTTTTGAAGCACACAATTTTTTTTTCTGAATCTCTAATTTGGAATAAATTGTCAATGAATGTTAACAAATTGTAGAACACTTGCATGTTTTAAATCAAAATGCTTTTTCAGTAATCAATGTCAATCTTTAAAATATAAAATTGATATTAAGTTTATTATATCTTTATTATATTCGATTTTATTTTCATTTGATTATAAGTATATTTTGTTATTAATACTTTTGTATATACATTTAATTTGTATATGCGTTCATTTATATATGATGTTTTGAGGACCCCCAGGAAGATTATCATAAGCTAATGGGGTAATTCTTAAAGATGCTTTAGCCCATTTTGAATCTTTACAAGCAATCGTTCAGCCATCGTTGACAGTTATTTAATCGCCAGCTGGGTCAAAACAATTAAAAAAAATAAAACTAACTAATTCGTGCAAGAAAAAGGCAAAAAGACAAATATTGTGTCATTTCGTGAATTTTGGCAAGTTTATTCAGCACATGAAAATGTAGCAAAAGAAAAAATTTAAAAAATATTTATTCATTCGCCAGAATGCCAAAATTGTCTAGGTCAATCTCATTATTTTACTTCAAGTTACGAAAGTGTGTGTTTACGATTTTTGTCCGACTGGTAATTTTGTATTTTGAAACCACTGGGTCTATGCCTCTGCTGATGGAACATTGATCACCGAGGGTATTTACCAGCCCAGTTGTCAGTCTTGTAGGATAAGAAATTTATCAAACAATGTTTTACAGAAATTTGCTGCATTTGCTAAAATTCTAAAACACTGAAAATACGGAAAGGCCTTGAA
>JAULBM010059233.1:0-10335 GCA_032357055.1 Geukensia granosissima
AAGTCGACTGGGCTAAAGGAATTTTCGTTAGCTCATTCATTAGCGCGGCGAGCTGGTAACATAAAGGTACCGGGTTCGATCCCCAGTGGTGGCGATCGTAATTTTGTGTTGTAAATAATGTTCTACTGTTACACGTTTTTTAACAGGGGGTTCACAATGGAAAACAGCGTTTCACTGAAAGATTTTAAACCTCTCATGATTTTTTGTGGGATGATTGCAAAGCCGTGTACAAATCGGAATATATATGGTCTTTGCCAAGTTAAAGTTAAGCTTCAAGGGCAAGACGATTTTAAACATTCCCGAATTTAGTTGAAAATGTTAAAGAAATGAATTAGTGTTTTTTCCCTATATTCCATTTCTTTTTTTTTTATTTTTATTACGGTGTTTTTCTCTTTCGCCGTGTGGAGGTCGTAAAAAAGTTGTGTGCTCTTATTTTGAATCGGGAGCTTGAATGTGTGTTCTAAAGATTGACTGATTTGTGTTCAACGCCACGTCGGCAGTATTTCAGCCATATCGTGGCGAGCACATACACGATATTTACTAAAATGAAATCAAAAATAAGATATGAAGTATTAAAACGAACAATTTGGTTTATTTACAAATAAAAATTGTCTTAAATGTTAAGATTGAACTGTAAAAAAACAATATCAAGGACATAGCAAACAAAAGATTAATTCACATTAAGTATCACATAATCAACATATATATCAAATTTATTTTGACGTAGTAAATTAAACATATTTAATAAAACAGTTACAAAAAATGGAAAGCAAAATTGTTGGCCTATATTCGTGAATACAGACCAACATCTTTTAAATATTTTTAAAGTTTGTCACCAGCGACGTTTATAAATAAATCGTTAATGACTGTAGGTGTAGTACCGATTGACGAATAATGGCGGATTTGTCTACACAGTCAAATAAAAAGATGTTTAATGTCAGTGACTGTGTAGTACCCACGAATAATGTTGGATTTGTCTTCAGATTCAAATAAAAAGGTGTTTAATAGAATGTCGGCATTAACATGGGATACACTCAGGAGGCAGCACACAATCAAAAATATACGTGTGAGTCGTCCTTGTGCGGCCAATACGACATCTAGTTAAAACAACGTTAACCTGATCCCTCCGGAATCTACCAATCGTATAGTTACATTGGCCAATTTTTGGCTGAATTTCATGAAGCTTATTGTTTATTTGCAAATCCCACTGGAATTGTCATAGCTTTAAAACATATTTAACGATAGAAGATTTATACTCAGTGTATGGTACAGATAGAATTGTAACGGGGTCATCTAAGACATTTTTCCTTCCTCGTCTACGACTGTGTTCCCCCAGATACCAATATGGCTCGGTATTCAGAGGAAAAAATTTTCTTTGCCTAGTTTACACAAGTCTCTTATGGGATTCAAGGATATGAGAAATTAAAGGATTTTTAAATTTCTCACTTTCTATTGCCAACAGACAAGAAAGTGAGTCAGAACAAATAAAAAATTTTATATTCATTTGAAGTACCAATAAATTGAAGTGCAAGTATAATGGCTCTCGCTTCAGCAGTGAATATAGAGCTAGAGGAGGGAAGAAGAAGAGTCGCTGCTCGTTGACCAAAGACAGCAGCTGCTGCAACTTATTTTCGTCTTTTGACCCATCGGTATAAATTGTTTTGTGATTGTTAAATTTTGCAGAGATCTCATCAAAATTTTGCTGAATGAGCAAGTGATTATTGTCTGATTTCTTATATTTACGGAGATAAAAAATAAATTAAGGTTTCGGAAGAATCCATGGTGGTGTTTGGGGTATATCTACGGATGCAATTTTTCAAGATTAATATTCGCCGATGTAATGTGGAGTTTTCTACGAATGCCAAAAGGTGGGATTTCTTTACATGTTTTTCAAATATTTCTTCATATAGTGGATTGAAAACACAGACGTAGGCAGGATTTGAAGGGAAAGGCTTTAACTTTGTTTAAGTATTGTAAGCCAAGTTTAATTCTGTGATTACATAGTGAAGGCTCATTGGCCTCCACATATAAACTTTAAACAGGGCAGGTGCGAAAGGCTCCTAGTGCAAGTCGTAATCCTTGATGATGGATAGTATCTAGGATTTTTATATACGACTTGCGAGCTGATCCATACACAATGGACCCGTAGTCTAACTTCGATCTAACAAGAGATCGATATATATTTACAGTTTTGTCAGCACCCCAATCGGTACTTGAAACTACTTTTGATATATCTAATGCCTTAAGGCATTTTGCTTTTAACATTTTAATATGGGGAAGAAAGGTAAGCTTGTTATCAAAAATTAATTCAAGAAACTAAGTTTCTTTTACAACTTTAATAGATGAATAATATAATTTCAGTTCAGGATCTGGATGGAGTTTCCTTTTATTAAAAAAAAAGCATGGCAACGGTTTTAGAACTAGAAAATTTAAAACTATTTTCCATAGCCCATTTTTCTATTTTGTTCAAAGAGAGTTGTAGTTGTCTCTCGATTGTATAATGTTTTTGGCTCTATAACAAATCAGGAAATCATCCACATATAGAGAACCTTCCATGTTGTTAGCTAAACTATATATTTTTATACTAAATAAAGTAACACAGAGAATACTTCATTGCGGAACGCCTGTCTACTGTTCAAATGGGTCAGGCATAGTTGAATTGACACTTACTTTGACTTATGTCTATAAGTCAAATAAATTTCAATAAATGTTGGAAGTCTACCTTTCAATCCCATATCAAAAAGATCAGTTAAAATACCATGAAGTGTCATATTCTTTTTCTAAGTCGAAAAAGATAGACAAAACTTGTTCATTTTTAGCAAACCCCTTTCGAATAAAAGATTCTAAGTGAACCAGTTGATCTAATGTGCTGTACGGCCCTGTCGGAATCCACACTCTTGGAAAGGAGTCAATTAGACTTTGAACAGGAACCAGACAAGACGATCATTGATCATCCTTTCCATTGTCTTACAAACACAACTTGTGAGGGCTATTTGATGGATCAAAGTGGTCTTTTCCAATTGTTGACATGGGAATAACCGTTGCCAGTTTCCAAATAGAAGGTAAATCCCCGGTTTCCGGGCCAAATAATGTTTAAAAGTTCCAGAAGAGATTGAAGAACGGAGCCTGGCAAATGTTTAAGAAGTTGGTAGTGAATGTCGTCGGGGCAACAAGCTGTGTCACGGGCTTTCCCTCACGACTTTTTGAGTTCATCTAACGAAATTAGACGGTTGAAATGTTTTAGATGTTTGGATTTATAATTAAACTTTGTTTTCTCCTTGTCCTTTTTATATTCTGAAAGTGTTTGAAAGATATGGTTGACATTTGTCTAACATGTAATTTATGAAGTTCCATGATTGTAAAATTTATTTGTCTTATCGGCGTTCACTACGTCATGAACTGTATATTTTATTTGGTCCATGAATGTAACCAGAAATTTGTCCGACTGAGAGCATTAGTTTGCTGTGTATGACGTTAATAACTTTCAACCCCCCCCCCCCCCCAAGAAATTTGTAAAGTTCTTCCTATTTTTGGCCCCTAGCTTGTCTGATGACACGCAGTAAAATTTGACAAATATTTTTCATACACATATGTAAGATGTGGATCGTGTCTTTCCAGTACATATTCCATATTCTGTTTTTTTTTAAAATACTTGTATTAAAATCAGTGGACATTCCCATATACGTATCAGTTCATCTTTGCCTGACAATAGTGCTATTAAGAATGCACTTTAAAGGGATGCATAAGACATTTTAACTGTATCAGATGTTTTCAACATAACTTTAAGAACCCAATTTGCATATTTCACTAAAACATGTTGTTTTTAGTGCATTATGTTTGCTTAATTTCAATTAGTAATGCAAGCAAGAACTAATTGTGTTTGCGTGCACTTCAACATAACCATTATTCCAATTCATTAGTTCTTACTACTCAAGCCTAATTAGACAAAATCTGTGTTTATTCGAAGTAATTGGCAATTTATTTACAGGATATATGTCAGTGTTTTGATTGTTGGTTGTGATGCACTAATTTCGCTTTGTTACATTCGTGGACTGATATAATAATATTTTGTTAATTTTGTTCTCCGCATGCGTCAAGACTTCTAGATCTGTTCACAAAAGAAGTGCGACTACAACGGCCAAGCAATCTTGTACCACCAAAAGAAACATTATTTATTCTAATTTCTTAATACTTTCAGAATTTCACTATAGATATATAAGAAATTTTTCGTTCAAATATGTCAAAACTAAGTTTTAGGTAAAGGTTAGAAAAACCCCATTTTTTTTAAAGAATTGATACATTGTATCTCTAAATGTTTACGTCATCTTTAAGGGTTTATTGTTATATATGAAGTCAGTTATATATGGCCAGCCCTCTGACAGATTCTTACAGAAACTGTTCTAGGTCGAGACAAAAAGAAAATCCACCGAGCTGTCCAATACCCCTGGACAGTTCCTGACAATGATGTGTGACGTCATTTAGAACAGGAAGTATGGTTAAAAATGAAAGTTGGTCAAACACTTGTGGGTGATTTTCACTTAGTTACAATACCGGCATCCCCGATATTAAAATAATGTCGGGAGTACATACTATACTTTTAACACGGAATTTATGCGTACCGTCTTCGATTTGCGATCTTCACAGAACAGGAAATGTCACTCGGCGAAAAAAACGGGGGTAAAATTATATATAATATATTAATGATACATAAAACAGGTTTCCCCCCATTTTCCGAGTAAAGACTTTGAGAAAGCTAAAGACACGAGAGGGCATTTGCTTGATATCGGTCAGTGGAATACTTCACTGTCGAGGCAAATGAGTGAAGAAAGCAGTTGTTATAAATATTCATCTTTTGGATTCCCCAGTGCCGGCCTAGTTTCAAAAGGAAGGTAAAATAATTAATGTTAACTCAACTGGACCATTTCTCTTTGTGGGGATCTGTCAACGCCCCATTAACTCTATACTGGCTATAGAAATGCCCAACAGCCTCTCTGGAAATCGATACACCCTCAGCATCTTATAAAATTCTAGCTTTTTCCACCTATGTTTTTCCACTTTCTCGTACATGTAAATTTACAATTCTCTGTCTTAAATAGAGCGAAATACGTGGAAACTTTACCGCTGGCATTATATGTTTACTTCAACTGAACAGCTCTGAATGACTTAAATCAAAAGGTGTCAGAATCTGTCAGAAACTGTTCTAGGTAGAAACGTTTCAGCTAAAAAACTGTTCTAGCTAGAACAGTTTCTGATAGAGGGGTGTCCAGACCCTGGACAAATTCTGACAGAGGTTTTATAGAGTCCTGACATAGGCTGATTAGTTCCTGACAGATTTGAACTGTTCTATTACAGCTAACTCTGACAGATTGGAAGTGAGATTAGAAGTGCTCGCAGCTGTATTTTATCCAGTGTCGGGATGTCTTAACTACTACTCTTACGATATTACTGATGAAACACTTTATTTCGCTTCTTTCTTCTGGTATACAAGTACATGTATGTATACAACGGTCAACAAATATCGAATCACCATATATACTATAATGGTGCTGGACATCCCTACGTATGGTTACGAGTGTTTGTTGGCAACAATTATTATTTAACAGAAACATGTAAAGGGTGTTAACTTAAAGCTTCTCATCCTTATTGTAATACAAAGGTTGAGTGTGTTTAAAATCGACTATTATTGAAACCAGAAAAGTCCGCTTCCGCTCGCGCAGATAAATTATAATAGAGGCTTACCCTTAATTACACTACACCAAGAATCACAAGGAGTATAGTATATCCAGGAATATTATGTTTTAAAATTATAGATGATATGCATATTATATGTTTGAGTGTAATATCCCTTAATACGTTGATGATTGTACAGTTCTGTGAACTGGTTTTGTATTGTTGGAAACTAAAGTAGACCAAACTGCTAATGTAGGAATTCTAATATATCATTTAATGCCTTATTGTTCTCAATCATTATAATATTTTAACAAACATCATGTTGATAGAACTTCAAGTGATTAAATACATGTATATCAAAGCCAATATTACAATGTAGTATGTTATTTAAATTGAAAGAAAGAACTTTTAGTATAAATATGAATTGTATTACAATTATTTTTGAGATACAAACCTGTGAGTACTAAATCCCGTTATATAAACCGTTGCTTACCTTTTCTTATTCCTCAAGCTAAAGACGCAATAAAATTGCAGCTATGCAAGCATAATGATAATTTAATAAAAGTTCTCAAACATTAAATCTGTTAATGTTAAAAGTGAATTTTTTAATAATACAAAAAATAAAAACTAACAAAAACAAGTGATCATGAAAACCCTAGTCCGCCTGAGATTAAAAAACAATAAGCGAAAGAAACATTTCGTGATTTCCGGTGGTCTCATTTTCGGTGTACATCACCGCCACCGCCAGTGACGTCACATGTGACCACATTATTCCGAAAAAGGTAATAATGCATGCATATATCTTTACGTTCTGAATATGCATGAAGTGGTTCTTCTTCGCGATTATCAATTGCATGGCAGTCAATCTTATTGCTCAATCATGTTTGACAACAACTTCCAAGTGCTCGCATCCGAATATGAAATTCAAAAACGCAAGTACAGAGTGCTTTTGAAACTAATCATATGTCAAACTATACACCTTTTTTGATGCCTTTTGTTTTGATAAAATTGAAATGAGAGAATACAACAGGTTTATTTTTGGCAAATATCCTGATAAGATTGACTGATATATATAGATTGACTGTTGGTTAACGCCCAGCGGCAAATATTTCATGCATATTTAGAACGAGAACATGTTTTCAAACATTTAATAGGGTAGACTGGTGTTCAGGACTGTGGAACCCAAATTGGGTTAGTTTGGGTAGGGGCGGTAAATATAGCCTTATCAAATAGCCACCAAAGACCTCTCATAACGAGCTATTGCAAAATAGTCTTAAACGTGCTGAAAGCGTAGCATTCTCACAACACGGGACAGACTTTTTAACGTCACCTTAAAACATGGTTGTCCGATAAGGTAAGTTCCTGCTCTTTAAACATTCTCTGTGTTACTCATGATCATATCAGAATCAAATGAAATAAACCGGCCTTCAATCATCATGCAAAGGTATTGTCGCGGAGTTGGAAGAGAAAATATGGTTAGATATTAAATGTTTTCTAATTTTTATTTTGGTAAATGACTTCTCATTAAAATCATATTACCTCTGATATTTAAACTCTTTAAGATGATTCTTCTTCATCTAAGATACTTATTTTCCATAAAATCGAAGAAGAACACCTCCATTTGCAGACCGGCAATATGCATTACTAACAAGATAAAGTGCAGCAAACAATATAATATACTTATTTTTCCAAAATCATAAGATCTTCGTCTGTGTCGAACAGTACGGAGCTAAGCTGTTTGTTTGTTATTAACGGTTGAATGAAGTTGGCATGTCTGATTAGGATAAAAGATGATTGCACTTGTGACAATCATTTTAAAGTAGACATAATGTATAATCAAAATAGATTCCAGCAGAAACACTTAACAAAAACTTTTATTTTCTGTGAGCACTAGATGTCTCTTTGTTCGTCTCGCTTAGCGAACTTAAAGTATCTAAGAATGCTATAAAGATCTGGAAAAAGGTAATAGGATTTTTTTTTATCTTTAACAGATGATAGTAAAACTTTGAAAGACAGGAAAGCATTAAAGTAGAAGAATTAACACAAGGTCTTCAAAACAACTAAAACCTTCGTACTCAAGTCACCTGAGCTCATCTGACAATGCTCTAATTTTCTTCTCTTTCATCACATTAATTAACATTTAACTGTGTCTGTACTTTTACCTAATGAATTGTCTAATTCATACTTTAAAAGACAAGAAAGATTATTTTGATTTTCTCATTATGAACTTTCCGTAACAATACTCGAAAAAAAAGAAATGTCTCAGTTGACAGACACTACTGCTGCCAGAAGAGCAATCTAACGAAAGATTTCGGGGGATAAAATTAAGAAATTACTTTCGATTTTTTCATCTAATACCATTAACTTGAAATTTCAGAATCGTTCACAATTTAAGAACAACTGCAACTTCATCAACGTGAACTATAAAACCTTGAAGATGCATGGAATCTTCAAAAACAGTAGGCAATCAGCTTAAACGGATACCACTTATAACTTGTAAACTAAAGCTAACAACATGAACATGGACGCCATTCTTGATAGAATTTCATTAGAAACCACGCAGGCAAACTGACAACTGAAAATTAGTCTCAGAAACAGATGATTGTCTTATATCTTGTGTAAGAAGACTGACCGATTCAGAGCCGTTTCCGAAATACAGTCAACATACCATGAAAAGCTGAATGCTCTTGCCAGGAGTAATGTACGCTGCTGGACGATGGACAGTAACAGAACATATATAAGGCGCCAAAAGCACCAGTGGTGTCCGGAATATAGACCCGAAGACCTATGCTGCAGGGTCCATCCACACAGTCTTCAGACTAATAAACCCATTTTTGATGACCAAAAATGCGATTTCTTTGGACCTAGTGAAAAGAAACTGGTAATACTCTTAAAAAAAAACGTATAGTGACGAGGATGGACAACTAAGAATGTTCATCAATGGGTTTGAATGATTGATTTTTTTGGTTGCTTAGAGTCGAGTGACAAATATTTCATGCATTTCCAGTACATTTTCAAAAATTATCAAAAGTTGGGGGCAGGTGGGACACAACAGGGCAAAGGCTTTCGACTTCAACTGAAAAACTGACAAACGCCGCCTCAAACCATTAAGGCCAGCCAGCATAATCTGAAATCATAATCATAATATTCAGGATGCGAGCCTAATAATGAATGATGACGAATGAATCCTGCTTTTATTGATTGATTGTTGGTTGCTTAACGTCCAGTGGCAAATATTTCATGCATATTCAAGACAAGATCAAGGTCAACAATTATCAATATCGAAAAAGGGATGGGATGGGACACAACAAGGCAACGGTTTTTGACTGCCCCTGGAAAAAGGGAATGATGGGTAGGGACGGAAAATTTAGCCTTTTGTAGCGGCATTGGCCTTTTCTTTTTCGAAAACTACAAAAGGGGTCTTTTACGTGCAAGAAGCGGGCACTCTTCATACACGTCACCCAATATGGACCAAGGCCAGGTTTTCCGTGTTATAACCTGGTAGCCCCCAACGAGATGTCCACCCCTATCCGCCACCTGGAGTTCGCGCTGGGTCAGCTCTGTGGGTCGAGCCCTGGAGACCGCTCCGATGCCCAGAATCCTGCTTTGTACTAGACCGACACGCTCAGCCGGATTTTTATTTTGCTAGCTCACGAAAGCAACAGTCTGCAAGAAGACATGCTGCTTTACCCGGACGCATTATTCTGACTATGGACCGACCAGTGTTTGCTCTTACTCCCAAATGCTGCTTGCTTAGCGGAGAAGCAGCAAATACCAATTTTTATGTCTTTGGTTTGATTCGGCAGGGGATCGAACCAACGACCTTCCGCACTCGAGGCGAGCACGCTAACACTTACACCACCGAGGCGATCAACTTCTTTAAGGTTCAGCGGGATGTATAAATACTCGTTACGTGGGCTTGGTCATTTCAACCACAGGCTCTGCGGAAAAGGCATTGGAGACACACGAAGAGGAATCCAGTCGCAGTAATCCGACTACGGAATTAAAAACTCGTGTACAGAACATCAAGCTTAACCACTTCTTATAGGAGGAATCTATAATAAGATTTGAAAAGAGAGAAAGGGATGATTCAGGTCAGTAGAATGCTCTTGAGTCTGAGGGAAATCTCATACAACTGTGCCTGTGTGCTAACATTGACGGAGGGAAGATAACTAAAAAAACTTGTTGGACAATTTAAGTAATGACTTTGTTCTCAAATAAAGACAAATCATGGACATCCAGAGACAATTTGCAATGATAGAAGACCTTACAATCACTGACATTTTTTTAATGTTGACTGCATGATGATATAATATTTCGCACATTTTCGTATATACTCTAGAATGTTTACTATCCCTTTCATTTTGATTTCGGGAGATGAAAGATAGGGAATTTGTTCTTATGCGGCCCGTTTATTTTTATTGTTAGGAGTTTTAGCATGTCCAATGTTTATCTCTTTTGGTATTATTTAACCCAATGGTGGATAAATTTGACATATTAGTTGCCACATAACACGTACAGATGATGTTATTTTATGAATCACTTCTTTGTATTTTCGATTGATTGATTGATTGATTGATTGATTGTAGGTTGCTTAACGTCCAGTGGCAAATATTTCATGCATATTCAGGACGAGATCAAGTTCAACAATTATCAATATCGAAA